>CM037851.1:132843660-133003233 GCA_021234595.1 Delia radicum
GAGTAAAGCATTATACACGCAGAGAAAATATATGGTTGCAATATGATTGCGGCCACAAAACTATGTTTCCTACAGCCTAAATGGTTGTTTCCATTAAATTATTGTTGTATCAATCATATTCCACCATAATATGGTTGCTTTCATCATGTTCTATAAAAAATTCTTTTTCTTTTCAATTATCATTTATTGTATTGTCTACAATCATAATATAGCATTTTTTTATGAGCGTCTTCGTTCTTTAAGTTTCATTCTTGTTTGAGATTTTGTGAGAAGAAGTTGTTGAGAAACAGTCAGCCACAATAAATTAAGTAATATTAAACAAAAAGACGTTAAAAATAATAATAATAATGATTTGTTTTACTGAAGAAGGAATAAGTTTGTAGTCGCAGCCCGGTCTACCCTGGAAGTATAGGTAAAATTATAATTATCGCGCCACCCTTTAATAAAGTTATTTTTATTATATAGACATAAAAGTGTTACAAATTAAGTATAAATTGATAAAAAAGTGCTTTATTTTTTAATTGTTTGTAATTACACAAAAAATATTGTTAAAGAAAAATATAAAAAAAAATTTAAACAAAATGCACGTGTTTTTAATAATAATTGATGACGAAATTCTTGTCCATGATACTATGATAACTAGGACAATGCTATAGTTATATGCAATTGTTATGCTTGCTGCAAACATGGCTTGATCATTATAAATTTATTTTGAAATTGTATTCTTTCCAATATTTTTATGCGTGAATTATGCTGTAATCAGATATATAGCTTGTATTGCTGACATAGTATTTAACAAAGCTTTTTCTTCAGCGCAAAGACAATTTGATTACTTAAATTATTGTAAACCTTTAAATGTGGGAATTATGAAATAAATATACTATTAAAAAAATGCATATCTTTTTAACACAGCTTTCAAAGAATGCTGGGAGAATTCTGTAAGGCTCATAGAATGATAAATCCTAAAAACTTCCAGAACCATAATATGATTATATTGGGATCTATTTGGAACCATAATATGGTAATCTAATTATGAAACAGAAGCAGATAAGAGTATGGTTGCCACAACCATAGTAACATGGTGTCGCAATCATAAATCCAAAAATGTATGATGCTCTTCGAATATGCTTCCTTCAACCATGTATTTTATTTGCGTGTAAGTTTCTTATTGGTAGCCCATTATTTTATTATTTAAAGTAATGCAGAAAGAAATGTATAAAAGAATAAGTAGTCATTACAATGGTTTTGCTGTTAAATTTGAGCAAATATTTAATTGATTAATTATTTTTACTTGACAGCTATTAAAATATCAACAAATAGATTTAATTGCAACAAGAAGGGTGATATTTTTTCTGTGTTATACCATATTTAAAAAAGCACAACTTAATCTATATATATAAAAAGAAGTGTACATTTTGATTGTCACTCCATAACTCGAGAACGGCTGCATAAAATAAAAAATGGCTGAATACGTTTTGTAGAACATGTAATGAGGATGGCTTTAAAAAAAAAATTGTTTAAAAATATTTTCGTTGGGTCGAGATGTGGTGATTTTTCTGAACATTAGTCATTTCATATATAAATTGTGTGAATATCAAAAATTTTGCTTTCTTACACAGCATTGCTTGGATAGGGTAAATTCTTCTTCGAAATATCATCCACCACGAGTTTGTAACGAACCAGACTTTCATGAAAATAAAAATTTGAAGGCAAAATAACGTTTGTCGGGTCAGCTAGTTTTGGATAAAATTGTGTGTTACCCCATGCATACTTAAAAATGTATCATGTATAATGTATTTTGGATATAATTATGTATTACATCAAAATGCTAGCACCTATTACCTTATTTAATTTTGTGTATAATTTAACATGTGGGCTTTGACAAAACTACGTACAAGGGGAGTCTCCCTATGCATTCTCAAAAAAACCTGAATTTCATTAGTTTTAGATATGTTTGCATACAAACATGTATTAAACTTCGGCCCCACCTTTTAAACCGTCAATTATTTTTTTTTCTTCTTTATCACAACAGAGAAATAAAGTGCCAACCGAATTGAAAAGTGTATTTTAATGGCACAACTTATAACTTCAGTTGGTACATTATATTTACTTTAGATTTCTGAATATTTTGGGAAGCTGCACCGTGTTTGTCAAGTATTTATTTACAAATCCCCCAATTGTCAAAAAAAAGAGATCCCCTAACAACAATTTTTTCTAAAAACTGCTAATTTTTTAGTTTTTATAATTGCAATTTCTTTGAAAGAAAGTGTTAAAATACACTAATGTTCGTTCGAGGTTGTACTCTTTTCGTGGTCAAATTCTGAAATTTCACTTTAACAGCGCAGTAAAGTGACTTAAATTTTACCAATAATCCAAAAAAAATGTTAAAATTATGCCAAAAATTTGACAAAAGTAATAATCAAAACCGAAAAAAAATTACCATCTTCTTTTAATCAGATTTTACCCCCCCAATTTTAGACACAACAAGAAACATTATTTCGACAATTATTAAATTTTTGTTGAAAAAAAAAACGTATTTCATTGTAGCATTAGGAGAATCTTTACTTTAGTATTCGATTTTTTCAATGTAAAAAACTAAATGAATTGTAATTTTTTCGGTGGTGTTTGTTGATTCACTGGTGTAAGTTCGTTCGTTTTATATATCGTTTTTTCTCAAACAACTTATTTTTTTGGTAATTGTAAGAGAATTTTTTGAATAAATTTGAATTTTCTACAAGTCATAAAGCCATAAACTAAGGAACTAAGGGGTGCAGTTTTTAAATAACGTTGAAGCAAGCCCATATTTGAAAGTAAGCATTTCTGCAAATATTTCGGATTTCAATGAAGTTTTATAATGTAAAAAACCGATACAACTATAACTGATTTTGTATATGTTTGCATCAGCTCAGATATAATTAAATACCATTATAAAAATCTAATAAACTTGTTTGGATGTCATTTAATCTGATAGTATCAAATTAAAACTTAACTAGCTATATATATATCGTTTATTATATGGGCCCATTTCTCCGATACAACTAACTAAGGCTCTGGTGTTAATGCATTTATATTCGTATTTTAATGTACATAAATATGCAGCAAAAATCGTGAAATAAGAACTTGAAATTTTAAATATCCATTTATTATAGATATATATTTTAAAAGTCACTGTACATTAATATAGGCGAATTAAACGGAACCGTAATAATTTGTATGTTGAAAAGGCAGCCGTGTTTGACATTTTAAAGTGAAATGTTTTATGAAGAACTAGATTTTTCTCAATTTTTTGGATGAAAAATACAGCTTTTTAAGATATTTTCTTTTAAACACCAAAATAATTCTGCCGAACAGTGCTACTATTCGCTATTCGGGCCGAATGGTAAAAACATGCAAAATATGACGAATAGCGAAAAGTAACCGAATATTAGTGACATCAATAGTTATAAACGTATTTTGTGTGAAATACATGTCATGTAATATATATTGATATATAAAATCACTTAGAAAGTAATGTTGATAATGTTAGCACATATACTTGAATGCGGCTTTATAATGGAGCCATATATAATCACATCTGAGATTGTTAAAAAAATATTCACAAGCGTCGGGTCTTATAGTTGTCTATAATAATTTTGTATGGAACAATATATGGATTAATCAAAATTTATAAATTAATATTTTTATTATTAGTTCACATGTTGATATATGAACATTTATGTTGATTATATACGACTCCATATATAACTCTATATTGTACATATAGTAATATATAATTAGGTGTATTAAGTACAATTATATACAGGACCCTATAAAATAATATATTGCTATATATACCACCCACATATACAAATTGTTTAAAACAATACACAAGCAAAATAACACTTAAATAATACGATATTTATGCTATAACATAAACATTTAATTGTATCGAGTAGTATCTGACACACCCGGCCAAAGCAATGTTTCAATTTGAAAAAAAATGACGTCAGAAAGTGACTATGCCATCTTTTTTGTGGCGATCTGCCCTTCCAGAAACCGTATCCCATGAAATCTTAGCTGATCCTGTTTCAAAAATATCAAAATTTCAATTTCAAGATCCGAATATTCGAGTGTTCAAATTTGAGTCTTACTAAAAGTCCATAATTTTTAAACGACTTAAAATTATTTGATTCTGTAAAATTCCGTTGAATTCTTCAAGCTTTCTTATGCTATGTAATATTGGTATGGGTAACTTCCCAAAAAAAAATTCATAATTTTTGTTCAGTGAAAAAAGTTGTTAAAAAATTATGGACTTTTAGTAAGACTCAAATTTGAAAACTCGAAGATTCTGGATTTGAAAATTGAAATGTTGATATTCTGAAACAGAATCAGCTAGGATTTCATGGAATACGGTTTCTGGAACGCCAAAATATTTGTTAAAATAATAATGTCAAATTTTGTTTTGAAGGGATATTTACAGAATTTCACATTATAACCATGCAAATGAGAACATACTTTTGGCCATTTCAGATTGCGAAACATAAAGTCGCGACAATATTTATAAGATTTTCTAGGAGAGAGTGATAATTAAAAATAGTGGCCATAGGCGTCAATGTCAACCTTCTCAATGAACTAAAAATCACAAATATCCAGCCCTTTGTCAAAACAACAAAAATCACTTAAAATCTTGTAGATCAGATAAGCAGACTCAAATTAATGAAGCCAATAAGACCAAAGAAGGATCTCCCATGGTTTTCGCAACAAGAATTTTAAAATTATTGCAAATTCTTTAATTTTTCAATTAATTTTTAAATGTTTTTTAAAATTTGTATCAAAACTATTAAACAATTAAAAAATATGTTTATCATTGCAAATTTATCGAAATAGGATTATTTTTTCGTTTATAGAATTTGCCTACCTTTTCCCGTTTTTTTTTTTGTGTGTTAAATTAAAAAATATTGGTAAGCACAAAGAAATTTCGCCCATGGTATTGTCAACATTTTTCCAAAACCAATGAGTAAAATATGTACAAAAATATAATAAATTAAAAAACTTCTATTAAAACTTGAAAAAAATGTAAATTTCATCTCTTTTTTAGTACATTCCACTTTGGATTACTTACACGCCTTTAAATTCTCTATCAAAAAAAAGGTAAAATTTGCAAAATCTTAAAAAAAATTAAAATTAATATATAAATTATGTAAGAACAGTACTGACAAAGCACTACTTTGGGTATTACTACTGGCAACATACTGATTTTACAAAATATAACCGTCGGCAATTTTTGGCTGGCCTATTGCAGTTAAAAAAATTTGTAAATATTTTGATGTGTTTTTGTCCTTTATATTTTAAAATTTTGAAATTTTGGTCCAAACTATTTTTCAGATATTCAATATATTCATCAATCTTTAAAAAAAATAAAAAGGGTTTGACTTGAGTTTTGTGAATCTGTGATCCAGATTTTTACAATTTAAATATAGTTAAGTATGACATCATGTATATTTAGATACAATTTTACTTGCCACTGGGGCAATATATAATTGGATTTGCAGAATTAAATTCATATATGGGATTTTGCGTCCCGGTAGACTAGGTGGTAGAGTGCTGGCTTATCAGTGGCGGGGGTTGTGGGTTCGATTCCTACCAGAGGTAATCGTCTGCTTGTGTTACAACGCGCCGAAATTCATAGTAGCTAGTGCTTGGTTAGCGTAATAGGATATAATTTGTAATTATATGATTATTAATTAATAAAATAAGAAACTAAAAATAATATATGGGACTAAACCAAACAATGTATTGCCCCACGTAAAAAAATATAAAAAAATTTAAGTTGTGAAAAAGTGACACTTTGTTTTGAAATCCAAAACATCCTACTAACAATTTTAATACCAACTAAAATATCTAAATCTATTTTCATTGAATTTATCTATTAAAATTATCTGAAATGAATATCACAATTTAAAATATCAAACTCCAAACATTTAAACAATTTTGGATATTTGGGCTCTTAATAATCGGACCATATTATCAAGCAGTCTGTATTCAATTTAACAAGTTCATTTTCAATGGATTGATCCAACCCCACAATTCCTAAAAATAAAATTTTCCGAAAATGGGATTCTTAATATTTTTACTGCTATGTTTAAGGCGGGGCTTATCCAATAAATTAGGTATATGTTGGAGTATCTAAACCACTTTTGCTACCTAATTGGAGGCAGTGGGTTAAAGTTGACATTTGCTTCAGCAATATGGCAACTTTAGAAGCGGGTTGTAGGAAAAGTATATAGAAAATCAAAGATTTTTTTAATACAAATCTCTTTTGCATGAGAAGACATTTAAGAATATTATGCATACTTTAATATGTTTAGAAAGAAAATATTTATCTGAAGGTAAAAGACTGTTGGTGCTTTTTGGGGAAAAGAATGGCAAAAAATTTATTTTTTTTAATTCATACTAATGAGTTTTTGAGTGGAACGAGATATTGCATACATTTTTGTAATTTGTTTAGTAATTTTTTTTTGTTTAAAATTGTTCTTGATTTGGTTCTGTCATTCGCAAAAAACTTCACCTGATTCAGAACAAATTTTGAGTTTCACATTTTCAGAGAACCCACAAACTTAAGCATGTTTTTGCAGGCCTTTTCTAGCAGATAATTTAATGAAAATTGGATGGGAAACAGAAAAATGTCGGCCCACCAATGTTTTTGGTGCAAAAAGTACCCTGCTTTGGAAAATAAGAAGAAATATAAAGAAGTCACATCCAACTAAAAAACCAAAGAATTGCGCTTGTTTGTTAGTTAAGTACCCTCTACCACGTATCCGAATTTAAGAAAAATCAGGAAAGTGATATTCTGTAAATTTACTTTATGGTGTATATATATGAAGTTACAGATATAGATCAAGTTACATAAAACATAGTTTTTATTAAGTGTTATCTTTTTGATCCATTTAAAGGTCTTTAAGGTACCCATTAGGCCGGGTCGATAAAAAAAGTTGTGCCGGTCACCCCCTAGAATTAAAGATAATTTGAAGAAGATTTGAAAAACAATTTTTTTTTTTGCCACGCCCCTTGGTTTTTTATTTCCTGTGGCTCCATTTATAGTCCGATCGTAACGTGTGATATATCATTGTTTTTGGAAAGACACGGCTACATTTCTACTTTGATCACTTTTGACTCCGACGTCAAATTCTAGAAGTGACTTCTGGAAACTCGATTTCTACCCTAATTCACGAGTTTTTCTAAACGATAAAAAGTTTTTAAATTCCATGGAATTTTGTCTTTTACAGTATATATATTTATTCAGTAACAAAAAAGTTACGAAGGTTTAAAAAAATCAATTTGAGTTTATTCCAACAATCGTTAACAATAAGCTTTGGTCTTTTTGTGGCGCTAGTGTGGCATTTGTTTTTGCATACCGATTGCCCATACTCGGTCGTCAGAGCCTTGTCAGCCTTAAAAGGCACAACATGTTCAAGATGAAGTGTGGGTGAGATTGGGCATTTGAAAATTATTCGCTGTGTGTACAGAATAAAATCTGTATCCGCTTCAATTTCCCTTGCCGCAACGTTAAAAAAAAAATAAAATTTTATATAGAAAGTTTGTTTTTTATGACAAATAACTCATATTTTCAGAACTTAGTACACTTATTTTTTAGGTACGCAATCAAACGCGTAGGGGTCAAAGAGTCCTGTCAAAAGCGACCCAATTTTAAGTTTTTTCATTTATTTTTCATTAAAGTTAATTAACTATAGACAAATTGGGTATCAGGGAATTTTGAAGGCGCTTCAACGGTATATAAAATATGTCTGAACATTTTTGCTGTTGATAAAATACCACATTTGTATAGAAAATTGTTGTTGGTTTGAGATCAAATTAACATAAAATAATGCTTATTAATTTACTCAAGGGGTGTCTGGGGGTTTTCCGATTTTCCTCATCGATCGGCTATAGACGACTTTTTCGAAGAGCTTTTGAAACCCTTTTTTTATAAAATTTTAAAAAAGTGGCAAACGTTTATTCACAACATAGCTATCACAATATGGCTATCAAAAATTTTTTGCTCGAGTTCTTTAATACTGTGTGCAAATAAATCTAAGTTTTTTAAATTTATACAAAAATGTGTTTTGAGTAACATAAATCTGGTGTTTTATTAAGCAATTGTAGTTGTATTAAGCGAAGAATAATGCATAGTAATGCCTATTAGTTTAATCGAGGAGGTGTCGAAGCTTTTTCCGATATTCGACATTGTTTGGTTTTTATGCGACTTTTTCCGGTGAGCCTTTCTTACCTATATTTCAAGTAATTTAAAAATATGGCAACTTATCCACTATGTAGGCAATATGGGTATCAGAATTTTGTTTTTTGAGTACTTTAACCCCATGTAGAAATTAATCTAGTTTTCGAAAACTAAAGACAAGTTTTCATAAAAAAAAAAACAAATTAATTTTTTTTTGTGGTCTTATAATTATTATATATTTCTGTTATTTTATTGATTTTTTAAATAATCTTTTCATAAATTTTATTTTAACTTTTAAAAATAAAAATCAAAAATATAATTGCTATTGTTCGATTTAAGATTCTTACCAGAAATTATTTGCTATATGTTTGCTTTAATTTGCGGTTTATTTTAATGTTTATTAAATATTTTAATGTAGACTCCCGATCAATACTTTTCCGATAAATACGGACTCATTTCACTTTGCGACTGTACGTTACTTCGCAATTGATTTTTATTTTAAACAATTATTTGTCCATCAAAACTAAAAGGTTACTAAATAATTAAAAAGACAATTCAAAGTTATTGTTTTAAAAAGTTTTTTGTTAGAGTTTTCCAATAAAATGATTAAAAGTATAAAATACAAAACTATAAAACATAAAGTAAATTTTTTCAATAAAAGTTATAACTGTTACGTCCCTGATACCAGGAGATCAGAAATATTCAAAGCAATGATATTTGTGAAAATGAACTTTTTCTAAGAAAAATACAGTTTACAAAAGATCTGCGGGCTTCCTCTTATTTTTTTTTGATAGTTGAAGTCCTTTAGGTTTAAATTAATCGCAAAATTAGTTTTTTTAACTTAAAAAATTTGTTAGTATTTTCTTCAGAACCTTAGTTTTAGGAGATCAAAGTCTCTTAATTTCGACTTGATATTGAACCGTATACCATTAATTGATAGAAAATATTGGGTTTTAAACATACAGTATAAACTTACAATGGTCTTTTAATAACACATATTACTAAAATTTTAAACGCATCTCAATCCAGCATATTTGTAAGTCTCCTTTTGGAACTAATGGAAAATTGTATTATCTGCGACTTACAGTTTATACTAATAGCATTCACATAGGCATGTTTGCATAGTTTTATGTATATACTATCTTAAAAGCCCGATATTTCGTTATAGGTAGTTTTAAATATCCGAACATATAGCGAAGAGAACTGACTCATTGTTGCTATGAGTTTTCTGATTTTAATAAATTTGTTAAACATTTTGTAGTAGATGTTTTGAATTACATATGTTTGTCTACACTGTCGTAGCTCCAGCGGTTCGGGCCAGCCGAATAGGTTACACATATATACTTTTTATCTCGATTTTAATAATTTTTCTGAATTGGAGTATTCCTCTGGGAACACATATATTATATCAGGTTTGTAGTCAAAACTTTTTGGACAGGACATTGTTGAGGTGGGTTGCACAAGCATAATGGGTGGCGCTAAGACGATACTTTGGGAGTCGTTGCCTTGAATTTCTAATTTTTCCTTATGAATCTGAGGAGATCATCCATTAGAAGTTTGGGAACAGAATTCATAAACAAGACGTCATCGCACATAATGCGCTGTCTGGAGAAAACTGGACAGTAACAGACATGGTGTTCCGTTGTATAATCCAGATATGACACAAAAAATGGGGTTTTCACAATGTCCATCCTCGCCATATGACGAGCAAAAGTATTGTGGCCCGTTATCGGGCCAGTAAGTCTAAACTTAGTAGGTATCGTGCCACACTCCTATCTGGCCTGCTAACCAAATACCTCATACCACAGCATTTAGTCCCGTTTGATCTAAATTATCCATGACAGTCCGATAAACAGCTGTGGCTCGGACTTGTGGGAGTCGAAGTCGACTGAGTCGGCCATCTCATTGCCGGAATACCGACATGACCCAGAATCCATAAAAGACAGACCCTGTTCCCCATTGAAACCCTGTTTATTCCGTGCGTACACTCCAGAACAATCTTGGATGAGTGGTAAGAGACTCAAGTACCTTAAGCCTGACTCTCACTGCAGAAACAAAATAGTAAAAATCACAGTCTGAAAAACTGATGCCACTCTGCCCATGGCATGTTAATATATGTTCCACTCGTCCAGATACCAGCCAGATCCTGTACCTTTAGAGGTACTAGAACCATCAGTGTCGAAGGTATCAGAGTAATTCCCAAGCAGTTCAGTTAGGATTTCCCAGTCGTGCCTGCTCGGTATAATTACTTCATACCTTGTACAGAATTCGAAACTGGGTATTATGTTATCCAGAGGTATTAGGAGCATCGGACAAAGTTCCAAACGCCTCTCAACGATAAGACAATACCCTATTTTGCATTCCATATGTCGGGATCCATTGTTTAGGAGTCTGCATTCCGCCTTCATTGCATCGCCTTGTATATGCAGGTCCAGGGGTTAGCATGTCCAATATAACATCAATAGTATCCCCAGGTGTGGTACTCATTTAGAATTACGGACAAATTGGTTTGGCTGGTCGTTACGGGAGAGACTTACTTGCTCCTTTTGAACCGCTTTTTTATAACGTTGCTGCACAAAACTCTAAAAATTACTTTACATCAGTGAGTTAGCATATACCCCAGTGAGCAGTTATTTTGAATTTCAGGCTAAGGGGTTTGGGCAGGAGGTCATGGGAGAAAATGTTTCCTCTTTTAGCCCACCCCGTAGAAAAATTCCGTCTTACCGGTATTCAAGGCCGGAGTAGGATCCAAAATAACAAATTTCAAGTTCCTAGCTCCAGAGGTATATGCTGTTCGATTTTGAGTCAGTCAGTAACGTTATTCTTATGTAGATATAAGATAGGAATGTCCACACATACATAGATATTTACATTTTCCTTCTTTTAGCAAAAGCCTTGGCTGCACCATGAAGCAATAATAGTTAGTTAGATATGGTATCATACATACAGCTTCATATGTCGTTCCTGTTTAATTTGTACGAAAAAAGACCCGTATAACTTTGATGTTTTCTTCAAGTTCATTGAATGGGATGCGAAGATGGTCATCGGTCCAACTTAGCTCAGGTCATTTCTAATGCTACGAAAAAGAATTGTTGTTGATAACTGTATACAGCATACATACACATGCACATGCATATATATATACGTAAATACATGTGTTTTAACGTACATACATATTAAGTGGAAAACCCCTTTCTGTCCCATACCAATTCCAAGACTATTTTCCATTTCTACTTAAATCCATGCTACACCGAATTTCATCTTTCTTGCATATTAAACGGACATTCACCATCATTCGTTAGTTAGTTCCTTTAGTTTCATTTGTTCGTATGTCAGTCAGTTACTTTGCATACAGAGTATGTGTGCGTGTGTGTGTGTTTGGATGTGTGCATGTATTGTTATGTGTGTGCCTTCACTATGCAGATGATATAAGAAACCAGCAACAACAACATTAAAGTTTTGAAATAGAAATTGTAGAACAGAACTAACTGTGCATTTGGTAAATATGTATGTACGTAACATCGTAATCATCAGTACAAGCCAAGATGATAGCAATGGCCAAGAAGATATCCGGGAAAATGTTAGAGGTATCGAACGAAAGAAATAAATGACTAAACTAACGAACATACCAGTTTAAATAAGAATACACACACCAATCCGTATATACATGCACTCATATGTGTATGTAAATATATAGATGGGAGTGTGTGTTTGTGTGTGTGAATGGACTATACGTGTATTTATTAGAACCGAAGAATATCAGTTGAATGTACATTAGCGTGTCCCGATAGAAAAAATTTTTCGGTAATAGCACTCAAACGATGCGTATTAACGCCCTGAACAATAAAAGTTCAGCATCAAAACTTTTTAAGTTGATCTTCAGTTCCCTACCAGCGATTAAAATTAGCGATTCTAGTACATTTTGACAAAAAAAAAGTTTCGACGATTTGTTTCAAATGTGGCTCAAACGTTTCGTATTTTAGTCCTTTTTAAGAAAAAAATAATTTAAAGTTTTTGATAGAGTAATTTTGGTCCACTGGAAGATGTTTTAATTTTTATCAAGTAAATTTCCTTACAATATTTTCTTTAACTTTTTGCATTAAAACACTAAAAATCTTTTCATATATGACCTGTATTTCCAAAACGTTTATTGTAAGATTAAAAATGTTTTTTTTTTCGCTAAACGCGAGAAAAATCTGTAAAATTCAAGATATTACCTTTTTTTTAGTTCTAGCTTATTTTATATTACTTATTAGCTTACAGGTCATATATGAAAAGATTTTGAGTGTTTTAATGCAAAATTTAAAGAAAATATTGTAAGAAAATTAGCTTGATGAAAACTAAAACATCTTCCAGTGGTCCAAAATTACTCTACCAAAAATTTTAAATTATTTTTTTCTTAAAAAGGGCTAAATACGAAACTTTTGAGACACATTTGAAAAAAATCGTCGAAACTTTTTTTTAGGCAAAATGTACTAGAACCGCAAATTTAAATCGCTGGTAGGGAACTGAAGATCAACTTCAAAAATTTTTATGCTGAACTATTATTGTTAAGGGCTTTAATAAGCGTCGTTCGAGTGCTGTTACTACAACGAAATCGCAAAAACGCTGTTTAAACGGGACAAGCTAATGTACATACACATATATGCACAAAATAATAACAATAAAACATCTACAACAGAAAATGGACAAAACGAAGGAGCGGCCGACCGACTGACCGAACGTAAAAACGAAAGGCCGAGACGAATGTACGGAGGAAAGTATGAATAGATGGCTAAATGAATGACTGAATGCCTAGAGAGTGAGTGGGCAAACGCAAGACTAAAAATGCTCGTAAGTAAAATCCCAGGACAAACTTTTTTGTTGTTTGTCATGCCTAAGAATATTTTAGACGTTGGTAATATGGATATTTATTTGCCTCCATAGCCCAATGGTTAGTTAGAATATTGCAGAGTCCCGTACAAATACAATTACAATATTTACAAAGACATTGTCTACACTCATATACATGTGCAAGAATACTGATAAGTTTCAAGTATTTACTTTGAGACCAGGTACCAAAATATTTCGAATCACATATTTGTTATGTCCAATTGTTGGCATAAGGAACAAGGAATCACAACTAATTCACTGAGTTGATTCTTATAGAAGTCGTTTTGATCAGAATTTTTATTGTTGCACTACAGCACCAGAACTTAGCTCCCAAAAATTGTGTAAAATACAGCTAAAAATGGCTAACACGGAAACTACACAGTGGTGAATCCACAGATTTTAAAGAAACTTAGATATGTTATTGAGGATAAAACAAAATATTAGACACGTATTTTATTTTAGGAGCACAATTTCGCGTTAAACGTGGCGGCGTCAAAACTTAAAACTTTTTTTGTATGAAAACATTTCTATAATTTAAGAAACACAGATTTTTGTGTACGCAGTATTAAAGTTATGGTGAAAACAAAAAATGTTGATATCCATATTGGCTATGCTGTGAGTCCAAGGTTTCCACTTATTTGAAGTACATAAAACATGTGTTATTAAAACTCTTCGGAAAAAGTGGTGTTAAAGCCGAACGATTACGAAAATTTAAACCAGCCCAGACACCCCCACAATAAATTTGATTTTTAAGCATTATTATTTGAATCATTTATTTTGAAAGTGGTATGAGTCTCTTTTCAAAAAAATTTTTTTAAGTATTTGGTAGGTAAAATACAAGTGGATATTTTCATATGTTAAAAGAAAAAATGAAAAGAATATTTCTTTTGAAAATGGTATGAGTGCCTTCGTTTTGTTTTTACTTAATAGAAAAAAAACTTAAATAAACAAGAATATTGTTTTTGCATGCGAAAGTAATTAAATAATGTTTAAAAAAATTGTATTTAAAATATTCGTGTTGAATGTGGAAATTCGCGAAAATTTGCAAATAACAATCTTAAATTCCTCTTTAATATTTTTGCACTAAAGAAAATGTTTGTAAATTGGGCAACATTTTTGCTGGGAGGATTCTGCAAAAATGTTGCTGAAGTTAGACTTTTTTTTGAAATATTCCTTCCTAATATTTCTACTTATGTAGAAATATTAAGGAAGAATTAAGAAATTAAAGATTTCATAAAAATGTTTATTTTGAAGGCCTCGTTTTTTAAGTTAATAGGAAAAACCTTAAATAAACAAGAATATTGTAATTATTTTTGTATGGGAAAGTAATAAAATAATGTTAGAGAACATTTTACGACTGAGATGCGGTGGGAGTTTGTGAAAATTTAGCAAACACAAATCTTAAGTTTTAATGAAAATTTTACTTAACAATTACACTATGTCGTAATTATTACGAAACAACAATTTTTTAAATATTTGATGAACTAATTATGGTTAACCAATGCAGATACATTTTTTGCAAACTTTTTTTTTTGTTGCTTTGTTGCAAATCGATATAAGCCCTCTTTTAAAAACGAGTTAAAGATGGGATTTGGTACAACAAAAAACGGTCTTTTTATATAAAATAAAATTTAAATAATATTAAAAACAAAGAAAAGGAAAATTATTCAAGTTCGAGGCCAAAAGGGTCAAATAATAAATTTGAAAACAAAAACTCTATAGATTATTTGTTAGGACAATATCATAATAAAGAAATATAGAGTATGGCCTCGATCTTGAATAATTTTCATTTTCAATGCACAATCAAAGGTCGAAAAAAAACATAATTTTGATTTTTAATAAAAATTAAATCAAGCTTGTATAACTAAAAACTATATACATAAATATTGAGGAAAATTTTTTTAAAGTTAACGATTTGACAAAAATGTTTATTCGAAAATTTTAATGTTCGCATTAAAAAACGATTTTTTTTAGATGATTGAATAAAATATTTTTTTTTTAAACCAAAAGCTAAAATTTTTATACAGTTTTAAAAAGTAAAAAAATATTAATGGCCTGTTTCTCGATTTCGAAGGAATGCTTTCTTTCGCTTTCTAAGCGAAAGAAAATTGATTTGGGTTTCTCTAACTAAATTTCTATGCAAACGATGACTTGAAGTACAAGTCGAATGAAAACGTAACAGTTTTCATACAAAATTTGGTTTCTCTATTTCGAACGAGTTGTCAACAGTGCGAACGTAAATGTCAAAACCAGTCACTTGCTTTTTTGATTTCGAGTAACAAAATATTTTCAAAAAAATATATCATTCATTCCATTAGAAAACGCAAAAAATCGGAACACGGGTCCTCTGATTTTGTTTATTTTTTGTACATGAATACTCTATGGTCCAATTTGTACATTTCCTTTTTCAGATCTCCAAATTTGTAAAAACTCGTGATTTTATGCACGTTTTCAGTTCTCATAAATATCAAATATCAAAAATGCTAAAAGCACTTCACTTAGAAGTGGCATAACTTTTTAATTGTATATCGCATGTTATTAATTTAAACGATATTTCGAAGATGCACTTGTCTACGTTATAACTGGATTTTTTAAACAAAATGATTGCTAAAAAAATGCATACTTTTTGAAAATCGTAGGGGAAGAAAGTTTTGAAAAATTTATTAGAAAACTGCATTTGCATTTCGTATGCATTTTTTTAACAATAATTTTGTTTAAAAACCTCCAGTTATAAAGTAGACAAGTGCATATTCCAAATATTGTTTAAATAAATAACATGCGATATACAATTAAAAAGTTATGGCACTTCAAAGTGAAGCACTTTTAGCATTTTTTATCAAATTTATGAAAATTAAAAACGTGCATAAAATCGCGAGTTTTTACAAATTTCGAGATCTAAAAAGGCTATGTGCAAGTGGGACTATAGAGTATTCATGTACAAAATACAAAAAAAATCGGAGAACCTAAAAAAAATCCTCATTTTTCAATGTTCTTTGCTGGAATGAATGATATAATAAAAAATTATAAATACTTAAAAAAAAAAAGAATGGATAAATAACAAAAGGTAAGAATAAACTAACACGAATATTTGTTGTATTTAACAACTTTAAATTTCAGCTTAATGCAATCCACAATCGAACAGCTGAAAACGCTGGTGTACTTTTTTGATTTTCTTCTTTTGATTTATTAATTTTTCTTTTCTTTTATTTATTTGTTTTATTTATTTATTTGTCATATACAGCTGATCACTGTTAAGTAATATTGTATTTATGTTCAAACAATTTAGTAGTATTTTTAAAGGAAATTGTAATAAAAGTTTAAAATATCCGGTCTGGCACCACTATGATTTGTAAATACGTAAAACAAAAAAAAATGACACACGTAAGTATAGACGAACGATAGCTTTAGAAATAGAGAAACCCAAATTGATTCTCATTCGAGTGACTAGCTTGCGTTCGCTTACGTTTTCGTTCGAGATCGTGGAACAGGTCATAATATATTTAAAATTTGTTTGAGTTTGAATTTTAACGTCTTTTTCAGACAATTGCAATTAATACTATAATTAATATGAAATTTTAATTTAATTGTGAAAGGAGTGGTAGAGAAGAATGAGTGTATTTTCTAAAAATCATAACTACATTGTCAATTTTCAATTTTCTAAATCAGACTGCGCAGTTTCTGGTATTGAACCTTCGTCAGTGACCCAGTTTTTCTTGAATAATGTAATATTTGTTTTGTTTTTATTTGTTCGATTGCGTCTATATGAAATTTGCTGTGTAATCACTGACCGTAGTATAGATAAACTGATTTCTAATACCACATGCACTTGTACTTCACGTTAGACAGAGCGCTTTAGCGCGCTGAGCTATCGTCAGGTCGAGTTTTGTTGTGATTAAAACTAGATTTTATTCAATACACGGTGTTTTTTGTTCTTGCATACATAATCTCAGAAGTACAACTCCAACAACACAACAGTTCTATTTTTAGAAACTTACCGCAATCTAAGGTCCACTGTTTTCCCATATGTTGTAAGTGATGCCATATCTATGATATATTTTTTGTGTATTCGATAGATGGCGCTTACGTAGTTATGGACGAATTGCCAGAGAGCAAAGTTTGATTTTTGTTTGAGTTTGAATTTAACGTCTTTTTCAGACAATAGCAATTAATACTATAATTAATATGCAATTTTATTTTAATTTAATTGTGAAAGGCGTGATAGAGAAGTATGAGTGTATTTTCTAAAAATCATAACTACATTGTAAATTTTCAATTTTCTGAATCAGACTGCGCAGTTTCTAGTAATGAACCTTCGTCAGTGACCCTGTTTTTTTTTTTTGAATAATGCAATGTTTTTAATTGTCCGATTGCGTCTATATGAAATTTTCTGTGCAATCACTGACCGTGGTATCGATAATATAGATTAATATATTTAAAATTTAAAACTTAAAATTTTTTTGAATGCCAAATGTTTTCCACAAAGTTTTAGAAACTAAGTAGCTTTTTGTTTTGCAAACAAACCTAAGAATAACTAAATGCGCCGCGAAGTGGACAACTGAATTACTCAAATTTGTTAGACATTTTGCTCAAAAATAATATTAAATAGAAAATAATATTAAATAGAAAAACAAAATCTTTTAATACAAAATGTATTTTTCAGTAACTTATTTTTGTGATCTCCGTTAAATATTCACTAATTAATAATTATTCTTTGACAGGGAAAGGTTCTTTCTTTAGTACGCTTTCTGTGAAGCAAATTGTCTTAATTTTTTTTTTTTTGTGATAAAGAAAAATTTTTAAGGTAATAAATTTGTATGGTAAATAAATGATATACTTATCTGTCACCTAAATTTGGGTGCAATAAATACAGGGATATGGATATATTGAAAATGCACTTAACATTTTCGACCCCAACTTTTAATGGCTTTGAATTATTCGATCAAACTTTGTGGCAACATTGATCTATGGTAAAGTAAGATTTTGTATTAATTTCATGGCTTTTGCAGCACCCGTAGCGGAGATATTTGTACCTAAAGTTAAAACTTTAACAAGCTGCCGGTCGCGAACGGGTTAAGATTTTTCCAAAATTTAAATTTTTATAATTTTGTTTTTTAACTAAACTCTACATAAAATTTAAAAAGTTTATTAATTTTGTTCATCATACGATTTTAGAGTTTTTTTTTTTGAATTATGTATAATAAATCACTAATTATCGCCGATGCAACTGCACATTATTGAAAATAATTAACAATGTAACTGTAAAATTTTCGTGGTTTGTTTTGATTTCACTTCTAAAACATTGACTTGTAAGCAAGTACGTAAACAAAAGAAATATATCAATCACAGCTTGTGCTAAATGACCACAAACAGTGAAGTTGCCCACAGGCAACTTCGGGGTCGAAAGGGTTAATTATTTTAGAATTCGTCTGATATGTTGGCAAACTATAAATTGGTGGTGATCAAAATAATAAGTCGTTTTAGAGTGAAATTCACGAGCTGAGTCCGAAAAAGAAACTAACATGAAGGGTTGCCAGATTTTTTTTTCTGAAGGTACCACTTTTTTTGCAGCAACCCTAAACAAAAGTTAGTTGCATTTTTGAGATACTCGCATAGTTTTCACCTTAGAAAATAATGAAAAAATAAATAATGAAAGTAATTTTAACATTGACTTTGTACATGAACCAATTTTGATGAATTTTAAATGTCTACTGACATGAAGAAATGTTTTGTCCAAATATCGGAATATTTAAAATACATTTCATTTGTATTTTTGGTACTTTTGTGATGCCTTTACCAGTAATTCATTTGCAATACATGAAGTAACAAGAAAGCTTCCAGATAAATAAATCGCAGAAAAACGCAGTTCAAATTTATAGGGTAGAAGGCGGAGGTTTCGCCACTGGGGTACATATGTCACCCCCAATTTTTGCTGTAATTAAAAGAGTTAATAAAATGTTACTTTTCACAATTTGTGCTGTTATTGATCATCATTCAAATCACAAAATTTTACACTTGTATTTCACACGTGGTCGAGAATAAACAAACATGCAATAAAGAGATATAAAGATGGATAAGTTTTTCATTTCATGTATTAAAACAAAATACCCTTTAACATGTCGAAGCGATGATATTAATTTATAATAATAGCGCGAATTTCTTAAAATTTATTTCCAATAAGTGTAAAAAAATATAAAATTATATGAGCGGCTGATCATGGGGCACAAACGCCGGATCATAAGATGGGGTAGTTTCGTCAGCAAAAATTGGTGGCACTTTAAAAGACGTAAAGGGTGTCTTTATACAGGTATATAACTTTAAGTTGGAAACACTTTTTTAACTGGTTGCCATTTTATCATCGTTCATCAGAGCAATTAATTCGATTAACTACGTTTTCGCGCCATGTTTACTCTAAATGATAATATGCATCCACAGTGACATCGTACAGTGCGTACAGATGAAGCCATTGATGCTGTAGAGCGTAGCGTAGAGGAAGACCAACAGACCAAAGGAAGTCAATGGTGACCGCTATAGAGCCATGATTACTGACTTTTTCATTCATCAATTGAACAACCATGATGTACAGGAGCTGTGGTTTCACACACACTCGTGACACAATTGATTTACTGAAGGAAATGTTTGGTGACCGCATAGTTTCACGTTTCGGACCCGTGAATTGGCCTCCAAGATCGTGCGATTTAATGCCGCTGGACTATTTTCTGTGGGGATATGTAAAGTCGCTAGTCTACTCCGATAAGCCGGAAACTATTGACAACTTGGAGGACAATATTCGCCGCGTTATTGCCAATAGACGGCCACAAATGTTGGAAAAAGTCATAGAAAATTTGACCTCCAGATTAGACTACGTCCGATCCAGCCGTGGCAGTCATATGCCAGAAGTCATATTTAAATTATAATGCCAAAGGGAAATCTTTCAAATTAGGTAAATTTTATGTCAATTTAAAAAATTCATCTTTGTTCTATTTCATTTCAAAGTTCTTTACCTCTATAAAAAAACTTCCTTTATAAGTAATATTAATTTGTTCCATGGTTATGTGCTGCACTGGTCAGACGGAATTTTTGTTCAACAAATTCGAAAAAAATAAACTTTTTTGAACTTTTTTGCTGATATTACAGCTATTGATATCTGTATTTGTGAATATTTAATAGAAAATATAATTTTTCCACCAGAACCTTTATAGCTGATAAATGTGCAACTTCAACTTGGCGAATTCACCCCATAGGGGCAGTTTAGCCGATGTGAGTTACTTTTGAAATCTTAAAAAAAAGAAATATAAGAAATAAAAACAATTTATGTTTAAACCTACAAATTAAAGTAAAGATGTGTAAAATTTTAGATAAAAAAAATAATTTTTCCAAATAATTGATGGATGACAGCGTCTTAAAAAAAAAAGCAGTGGCGATTGCTCCCCCTTCTACAATTTTCATTAATGACATTTACTAGTAAGGGAATGTATCTTAATGTGGCCCTACATCTGGTATTTAGGCTTTATAAAAAAACTTTCATTAAAAATTAAATATTGTCTTTTAAATTGATATAAAATTTAAATTTTTGCAACACCAACTCAAAATATTAAGGATTCTTAACCATTTTTCATTGCAAAAATATTTTAGTGTGAAAATGTGTTATTTATGCCGAATTTTATTTTCATATTTATTTTTTTTTGCCATATTCATGAAACAACACTAAAAAAACGAAAGGTCCTGGCCACAATTGGGTACATTGCCTTAGTATCAACTAATGTAAAGCCTCAACCTCCAAGAAGTCCCAAGTATTTTCTATAGCTTATTAAAATTTGGTAGTTTTACTTTTTTTTGACCCTCCATCCCATAGTGCAGGAGGGTATACTCACTTTGTCAAATGTTTGTAATTCTTTTAAAAAAATTCTGGGACCCCATAAACTATATATATTCTTGATCAGCATGAATAGAGAAGTCGATATAGCCATGTCCGTCTGTCCGTCCGTCTGTCTGCGGAAACACCAAATACTCCGACAATACAGAAGAGGTACTGCTAATTTTCAGTCAAATTGTTTGTTGATATCATGAGCAGTTTTCTAGTGAAAATGATCAAAATCGGTTAACGCGTTCAAAAGTTATGAGTGAAAATGTGGGAAGACCTCTAAAAATGTTGAAGCAAATTTTAAATTATACTATTTATTTCATCATACACACATACATACGTACATTCAATGCTTATACACAAGAATATACGCAAGCAGGGATGGCTGTCAATATCGCTGAAATACCGTCCCCGATTCTAACACCTTTCAACTGACTATCGTTATCGCTTAAATACCGTTACCGATATTCTTGAAATACCGTTATCCGTAAAATACCGTTACCTTAAAATACCGTTACCGAAATAATCTAACAAGATCTGAACAAAAAAACTTCTGTAAATAGATATATTTTCCCAAAGTATGATCATAAACTAGACAGTCATTTAAACTCGGGCATAATGCGGTTAAAAATTGTGGTGTGCATTAACATTACCTGAATAACTAAAATAACGTTATCCTTAAAATGCCGTTACCAAAATAATTGAAAAATCTTTTTCCCTAAAATAAAGTTACCGAAATATCTAAAATATCGTTACCGCTAAAATACCGTTAGCGAAATAAATAAAATACCGTTAACGCTAAAATACCGTTAACGCTAAAATCCCGTTACCGACATAACTGAAGTATAGTTTCCCCTAAAATACCGTTACCGAAATAAAAGAAAATAGCGTTACTACGACCAATAACCACATAGAATCGGTTACCATCATTGGTCATGATCAACACTTAAAAACAAAAAAAAAACCCACAAAATATTGTTGTTGTTTTTTGTTTTGTTTTGTAATACAGTATGTATGTACGTATGCATTAGTAGCAATCGCATGCAGAGTTGCCAGGTTTGACGATTTGTCGTCATTTTGATGATATTTAATACCCAAAATAACTAAATGACTATTTGACGACTTTTGCTTCCAAAATGACGATTTTTTTGACAACAATTTAATATGTCAGCAAGATCTACTTATTTATCATTCTCATAAAATCGCCGGCTCGATTATTAAATTTATATTATTTCGTTAAAAATTTAAACCAAAAACATTGTTTTTTGATCGATAGCTAGCTTTTATATGCTAATATGATGTGAAATATAATTTTGCAAAAATGCAAATCCTAGAATTGAATAAAACTTAATCCAAACCGCATTTATTTTTTTATAAATTCATTACGGGTTTAGCTTAATTTAGTTTCTGTGTTTATATGTTTAGAACATTTTTTTAAATTTTTATAAAATTTAATTGGAGTTAGATTTAAATAAAAATAAAAAATTTTTCATGTTAAAACACAAGGCATGGACTTTTTTTGCGAAACAAACAGATCTCTAGCCCGAATATATTTCATGTTGAAAGATGATATATATACAACTTTAAATGAAACAAAATAAATCCAAAAATAAGTCCGGTGCTTAAAAAACAGGCCTAATAATATAAATAAAGTGCCAAAATTTAATAATTAAAAAATATAACATTAAGTTTGTTCGATAACACAAAAATTTGTACAAGTTTTTACTGGAAGGTGTTCGTTTAGACAAATACGCAGTAAAAACTGGTAAAAAGAGAGAGTAAAGTGACAGTTTGATGCCAAAGAACTTACAAGTTTTTCCTGGATACATTTTTGCCAGAAAGAATTTGCAAGATAAAAAAAACATATGACTAAAAAAATATGCTTGTATTTTTAGTAAACAAAAACAAAAATTAAATTAAATTTTAATTGTTTATGGATTGAAAGTGAAAATTATTAAATAATTAACTATGAAGGAAGTTAAAAACATTTAAATTATTTTTGGTCGATAATTTCAATTAACTTTTTCCTTTTCCATAATATTTTTTCCTTTTCTTTTAATATTTAAAACAAGCTATTTTATCTAATTTAATAATTCCTACAAATTTTCTGTTCGTTTACTTTTTTGTAAATTTGTCTTACTATTTGTAATTTTGTTACTGAGTAGTTTTTACTGAACTTTACAGGAAAAGTAATCGAACAGACTTATTGTTAAAGAATTTCCAAATTTTGTAAAAGAATTTAATATTTAAAAAGTTGTGCCACTGAATTGTTGTTCACAGAATTATGCAGATATAAGTGATTAACAGTTCAAGTGGTAAAATTTGTTTGATTTAAAGTTGTATTTATTTGATCTTTCAACATTATATTTTTGTTATTTTATTAATTAATAATCATATAATTACAAGTTATATACTATTACCCTAACCGAGCACTAGCTACTATGGCCTTCGGCGCGTTGTAGCGAAAACAGATCAGTGCCTTTGGTGGGAATCGAACCCACGACCCCCGCACTGATAAGCCAGCACGCTACCAACTAGCCTACTGGGGCACACTGTTTCAACATTTTATAAATATGAATATCGTTGTAAAATATAATGATTTTCGAAGTTTAAACCAAAGAGAAGTGTCAAAAATCGTGTTATATTACAACGATAACACGTTAACATTATTGTATTTTATTTTTTATTAAAACTTTATCCCTCTTCTAACAAATATATTTTATTTTGACGATTTTTCAAAATATGATGACGATTTTGACGATTTTTTCTAGAAAATTTGTCGTTTTTATGCTCTGCAAACCTGGCAACACTGGTTATGAGTGCAAATGCGAGAAGCCCTCGAAAAATTGTTAAGCTAATTTATAAAGTATTCTTTTGTTTTCCAGATACCAGGCTTGCCATATACCTTTTTTTGTTAACCCCAACAAATCAAAAAATCACCAAGTAGAAAAAAGGTAGAACAAAATAGTTTAGTTAAAATTCTTTATTTATTTGACTGCATTAACCGGAGTTGCCAGACACATTAATCGTTATCAGATCAAAAAAATATCCAGGAACAAAATCCCCGAATCCAACAATGTAAATTCATAACTTTTTTTCGTGCACTATTTTTACTTATTCTCATTCTCAACCTTTAATAAATTTGCAAGGAAACTCTTACACTCTATTACATTTATTAAAAACCCCATTAAATTTAAAGGACATTCACTTTCAGAACTTTTTTATTTAAGACATATAAGGTGCATACTTCATCTTAAAATCTTTTAATTATATGCATTTGTTTTCCTTAAAAGCCCTAATTTTTATTTGATACATACAAAAATAATCTAAATTAAAGTATTGATGTGTAAAAACCAATCGAATTTTGGGAAAATTTCTTAGGGTTCTTATTCTAGAAGTCGTAAACGAGAATTGCACAAGCAACTGAGCTGAAAAACAATAATTTGAAATACCAGTTTCTTTAATTTTTTGTGTCTCGAAAAAACCCTAAACACTCGAAAGATTTTCTTTTATAATTTTTGACAAACTTAGTTTCATCACACTTTCCGTTTTACTTATGTGATGTATAGTATAAACACATGTGTTGTAATGTAAACGGGTATTTAATAATTATTTCATTATGTATGTCTCCGCAAGCGTATTTTTGTTCCCTTAAATTTATCTAAAATTCTGATTATTCGAAACTGTTTTTATGCGTTTGTATTCATTGCATCTCTTCTAACGATCCAAAAATATATTTTAATAATCCTTATTTCTTTCATTATTATATAGGCGAAGAGACGATTATTTTATACAAAACAACAGGCGAATTTTACAACAGTTTTTTTTAAATCATAAGGAACTATAAAAATATATATATTTTTCACTACACGTTCTTCTTTAGGTAATCAGAATAACCTTTGAATACCCACTGTTATAAGCATGCAGAATTTCAGATTCATTTTAGTAAACTTTAATTAAACATTTTTTCTTTTGTAACATCCCAAATACATTAATCAATCAGTCATATTTTGTTTTACTTATAAAAACAACATTATTTTTGTTATTTTTACAAAGAATATAGATATTAATATTGTTTGCACTTTCCCTGGTTTATGAAAACACCGAGATGGAGGGTATCCAAAAATTCGCCACAGATGAATTTAATCTTTTTTATACCAAATTCGGCACATCGGACTTTAATGCTTCCACTTGTTAATTCTTAAAAAGATAATTTCTAGGATTAAAAAAAATCATGGAAATAAGTAGTCGAACTACTGAAAACCGTCATGCCATGAAATGATTAAAATCAAAGCAGAGTTTGTTATAAAAACAAAAACTTTAATTCAAAAGGATTGTCATATCCTACTTTGTTTTCATAATTTGAAAATAAAATTATTTTAATTGATGTAATTGATATCAGAAAATTTTGTACTATGAAGTATCATTAAATTCAAAATATCTTACTCACAATAGAGAATCTAAACTGCCCGTTTCTTTATATTTGGAATATAAATAATTGTTTGGCATCAAAATGTTTTTAGAAAATATAAATTTTTTTAGTTCTTGCCACATCTTTAATCAGTGCAGTGGTGTAAACTGCATACCTTAATGAGATTTGAATGTTGTGTGGAGGACACACAATATTAGCAGACGGGATTTTTTTTGGAGCAGCACAATCTCATGTTTAGGGGTAAATAGTGCTGAAAAAAATTACCACATTTTAGGGTTTTTAATTTATTTTTCATAAAATTAAAAAAAAAAAAAAAATAAAAACTATATTATTACTAATTGGGCATCAAATGAAAGGCTTTTTTAAAGACGCATTCACCGGTATATAAAATCTATCCGTGCATGTCCGAACATTTTTGTTACTAAAACCCATTTTTCAAATACACAATTGTAACGAAAACTGTTGTTGGTTTGAGTTAAAAATAACATATAATCGTGATTAATTTTTTCGAATGGCTGCAGGCTTGCCAGATACTTTTTTTCATTATCCCCAAACAAATCAAAAAATATTCCCCAAAAATCCCCAATTACAAAAATGGTTGAACAACGCAGTAAATTTAAAATTCTTATTTTAATTTGCCCAGACCTACCATGTTTGCCAGACACTTTTTATCGATATCAAATAAAAAAAAAATCAACAAAAAATCACCATATGCATCAATGTGAATTTTTAATTAAGTCAGAGCACAAATTCGTTGTTAAATAAGTTCAAATTTAGTTAATATTTAAACTTTGCGTTTCATTCATGAAAATATCACTGCAAAGAAAGACCTTCTAATTTTGTTACTTCTAGAAAGCGCCTCCAATTAAAAGGCTTTCAATTTCAGAGATTTTTTAGTTAAAGAAACTCAGATTCATTAAAATTTTAGGTGCATATTTCTTCTCAAAATCTTGAGATTGTACGTATTTTTCCCTGCAATCAATATGGCGATTAAAAAGCAAATTTTTATTTTATACTCCACACAAAAGCTACACACAGATAAATAAAGTTCCAACCGAATTGAAAAGTGTATATTAATGTTAACAACTTATAATTTCAGTTATTAAATACAACGATATTTACATTCGATTATTTGATAATTTGGCTGCTGCAACTTAAACTCAGTCGAATTAATCGAACTTTGTTGCTAAAACTAATGTTAAGTTGTGCCAACTGTCTGAAATTCGTAATAACCGAATTTGAGTGGTAATAACAAAATTTCAGTTGGCAAATAGCTTAATATTTGTCTGTGTGTATAAAAATTTTATTAATAGGTAAAATCTAGTGTTTCCAATTCGGTTAAGCATTTCCTCGATTAATCGCCCCTATTTTGGTTATTGTCGAAACAAATAATTTAAAAATCAAATAATTATTCGACCAGAATAATCGGTTAAAATAGGTCGATTAACCGGTTAAATTTTTAATATTGATTTTTTCTCAAAAATTGAAAATTTTCTTAACTTTGGTTAAGAAAAATGGCAAGAAAAACTACATATATAAAATGTCGTCAAATTCTTTCAAAATCTAATAAAAGTTTCTCTCTAACATTCCAGACAACGAATTTCTGAGCGCTCAGAAATTATGACTCATAAAAGGCACAAAAACATGATATTTCTCAGAGCACTCAAATTGCTGAGTTATAAATTAATCATAATTGACTCTTATTTATAAGCCTATATTAAATATTTTTTAAAATTTTTCAACAATTTCATATGACTCCAAAAAGAATCATAAATGAATTAAAAATTCTGAAATTTTCAATAATGCTCATATTTATGAGTCTGTTATGAGCCA
Organism: Delia radicum; assembly: GCA_021234595.1. Taxonomy (NCBI): domain Eukaryota; kingdom Metazoa; phylum Arthropoda; class Insecta; order Diptera; family Anthomyiidae; genus Delia; species Delia radicum. Next base: position 132,870,874 of record CM037851.1, read on the forward strand.
CAAAAATGTGCTCAGAAGGAGCCTTCAGCGGCAAAGAAAAACACCTTAATATAGCTATGATTTGAACGCTCTTTTATAAGTGTTGCTGTTGTACAATGGATATTTTTAACGCCTTTAACGTTTTCTTGTGTTTTTAATCTTTTAAAAACTCAAATTAATTTTAATCAATATTTCTATGTATTTCAAGACAACGTTGAATTTGTTTTGTATTGGTCTTGCACGATTTTCAATTTGCAAAGAAATTCTTTAAGCATCCGAAATTATCTTCCATCTCCCAGGAATATTTTTTGTAATCGGCTCCCAACCACCATAACTTATCAAACAGAAAAAATGTACGATGTACCTAACTACATAGAACCAGTTTCAGAAGCGGTGTTTAGAGTACAGAAAAGAAAAATAATTTGTTCTGTAAACCGTTCTTGGAAACTCGCATATTCTGAAAATGGTAACACTGATGGATTCATAGGTCTTTATAGAAGAACAACTGTGTAACTCTAAGGAATTATTTGCACTGAACATATCTAATAACCAGCCAAAGTTTAAAATGGCAATACAAATTACAGAAAATGGCCAAGAAATCCAAATTGCCATGACAATTCCAAATATTCCGTAAAATAACAGTTAATTTAAGTTTTTTTATACTAAGACGATAATAAAGAAATTTACAGTTAAATGGCCAAATTGCTGTTATTGTAAGCACTTAAAAGTTTAAAATTTGCGTTACTTTATAAGAATAACATTGAATTTAAATGTTAACAAACTTTTAAAAAATATAAATATTTTAAAAATTTCCAAAAATGGCTTTTTATGATAAGGATCACAAAAAATAATTGGAAAAGTGATATTGGCAAATTCCCAATAAAAGTGTGTCCTGCTCTAACATTTTGTTTTTCAAGAGCTATAAGATTGCTCTAAAATAAAACTCCAAGATTCTAAGACGCGTTTTTTTAAAACACCGCAGGATGCGGTTTACAAATGACTCAGAAAAGTAAATAGACTTTAAAATTATGTGAACAGTTCAAAAGAGTCTTTAAAAATATAAATTGTTTAGCGTATAGATTTTGTTTTTTAATTTTGCGATCAATATAGATGGTTTTCTGAAATTCAAACAGAAGTTTTATCTTTTAGAAATATATTTTTAATGTGATAACGCGTATAAATCTTTATATCCGGACATAATTATATAAATTCATAAATAAAATTAATTTCGTAGAAAAAATTTAATATGATGTCATATATAGTTGCGTATAATTGTATATTGTATTTAGAATACGCTAAAACTAATGCAATTAATAGTTATGTTATATTTATATACATAGACATTGCAAAATAATATATATTTTGATATTATATCATATATAAAAAAACACAATTTTATTTTAGATAAAATTGTATATTACCCCATGCAGAGTCACACTAGAAAATTTGTCAATCAAATTTCGGATGTATTACATCCATACAATAGTACAATTAATTGTATCATTTTGTGTATAATTTTATACACAAAATTTACCCCAATTTTTGTCTTTTGAATTGATTTCTTTCTGGTTCTCAACCCAAAAAAAAAGAACTTGTTTCATTTGTAACATTATGAGTTCTTAATTTAGCCTTAGATTTTTTTCAATGTAAAACTCTAAATTTAGTTTCAACGTTTTTTCCGTGTTCGTTATTCGATAGTGTAAGTTAATAAATGCCACAAAATCTTCATTTTCATTATATCTTCATTTTCAAATTATTGTAAATAAAATGTCCAAATGGAAAGGAATTTGTTTTAAATTATAAAGTTGTAAACCTTTTGAAAGTGGCTAAAGTCTAAAAGGAAAGTTTTAAAAACAAAAACCGGATACAACTATAGCTTACTTTGTACATATCAGTATCAATTCAGATATATATTTATACCGCTGTATAAAATCGTAGTAAATTGTATCGCGTCATTATTCGGATGTTATTTAATCTGATATTATCAAATTAAACTAATGCAAACTTATATAATTATTATGCCCATTTCTCGGATAAAACTGTATTAAGATTCATTTTAAATTTCGTATGATTATATAAAGCGTCATTTAAATTTTAATCGGGTTATTAGATGTCGAAACTTTTTTACTTTTTTTTACATTTATCAAGTTTTAGCTTCCTTAGACGTATATTAGCACATAAAAATATAAAGTAACGCAATTTTATTTTTCACGGTTTTCAAAAAGTTTTCCGCATAATCCTTTTTTTTATATAATTAAACTAAAAAATAATATTTAGCTAAAATTTTAACGTAATTAGACAATAACGATGCATATTCAACTTAAAGGATACAAACGTTTTCAAATTTGTCGTGTTTCGCGGATTGTTATCAACCAGATTAAAGATATATACATCAAAATTCGCAAAATAATGAACGCAATAAGTAAAAAATTAAAAAATGCATTTGAAGGAAACGCACTTTATACGGGAGGTTTTTGTTTCAAAATGACCTGAGAAAGCGATTTCTATTATTAATACATGAGTGCCCATTACGTGTTGATAGGTAAAAATTTAGCAAAAAAAAAAAACAAAGCTGTAACTCTAGTGTGCACATATTTTTAAAAGTTTCCGCGGGTTACACAAAAAAAAATATATATAATCAAAATAAAAAATTAAAAAAAATTTTCCAAAAATCAGGATTAGGTGTCTGCACTGGAGGAGGAACCTTCGTGACAAATGTTAAGTTCCAAGATCCAGCGGTTTAGGCTGGTTGATTAGGCGGCACTTATACCCTTTAGACTCCCATTTTTACTGTGTTTTTAATGCATATTTCAAAAAGTATCTTGTTTGTAATTGCACAATGCCATAAAGTATTAGTATTTTACATTACAGCGAAGCCGGCTTCGGACATGCTACAGAGTAGATGCCGATGAAAAATGTGGATTTTTAGCATAATCATGTTAGTCATAGTTCCCATTTTGATTTCGGGACTACGATAGAAAATTTTCATCCAAAATCCCAACATCAGAAAAGATGATAAAGTCATGTAGCCGTACAAATGGCAATTCTACTAAAGGGTGTTTTTATAGAGGTATGTAACTTTGAAATGGAATAAAACAAAGATGAATTTCCGAAACGTGGAACTATTCTGTTACCAAACGTTTCCTTCAATACATGTTGCGCCGTCTTGTTGAACCCACACATCATGGTTGTTCAATTGATGAACAAAAAATTCAGTAAACATGGCTCTATAGTGGTCACCAGAAGTACGGACCAATGATTCCACCAGCCCATAAAGCACACCAAACCTGCAGTTGTTGCGGATGAAACTTTGTCTCAACATACATCATATTATCATCACTCCAAATACTGCAGTTTTGTTTATTGACTTATCCATTTAACAAAAATTGAGCTTCATCGCTAAACAAAATTCGCAAAATTCGTGCGCGATACGTATTTTGAACAGAACCATGATTTTCAAAATAAATTTGCACAATTTGAAGCGTTGTTCAGGCGTCAAAACAAAACTAAACATAAATCACTTGACAGCTGACAAAATGTCCACCAGTTAAAAAAGTGTTGCCACCTTAAAGTTATATACCTGTATAAAAAACACAATTTCCATTGTGTTTTATTTTCCTTAAAAGGTTTAATTCTTATCCAAATTCATTTACATATTAAAAATTAAGCAAAAACAACGTCGCACAGTGGCTGAAAATTTGATTTCACTGGCCAAAATTCCAATTTTCTTTTGTCACCGATTTTTAAAATTTTAACGACATTTTGTAGCTAGTATGTCCAAATTAAGGTAGCCAAAAAATTAAGTCAAACTATTGCTTATTGTGGGCATGGCATGCTGTCAAACTTAACTGTTTTTTTTAATTTTTTTTTTATCAAAAATAAATGGTTACTACTAGCAAGTTATCATCGATAATGACCTGCGGTCTTTTTTATAAGGTTGGTAGGATTGTAGTCTTTAGTTGTTGTAAGTGGTCACAGCACTACCGTTCTGAAATATTTATTAAACTACTATATTTTTGTGAAATTTCAATTTCAGTGGAAGAGATCTTCTAATGGAAACAAGTTGGCAAGAAACGTATACCATCCCGAGAAAGGTGAAAGTACCCTCTTTAACCCTATATATACTTTTGCACCCGCCACGACCCGCCGGTAGAACACTTTTTTCATTTTAATGAAATATCTCAAAAAAAAAAAATTCAAATGACGCACAGTGGCTAAAAATCATTTTTCATTGGCCAAAATTCTGTAACTAACCATTTTTGCTGTCAAATTTGCAAATTTGTTTACATTAAATAAATATTTACACTTAAAAAAACGTTAGTAATATTATCTGAAAATGTTGCTATTACTACAGAAAAATTTATTATTTCTGAGAAATTAGTTAATTTTAGCCAAATAAATCTGCTGAACATTAGCGCAATTATTCCGAATTTTTTTTTTAGACCCTCCATCCCATAGTGCAGGAGGGTATATTCACTTTGTCAAATGTTTGTAATTCTTTTAAAAAAATTCTGGGACCCCATAAACTATATATATTCTTGATCAGCATGAATAGAGAAGTCGATATAGCCATGTCCGTCTGTCCGTCTGTCCGTCCGTCTGTCTGTGGCAACACAAAATACTCCGACAATACAGAAGAGGTACTGCTAATTTTCAGTCAAATTGTTTGTTGATATCATGAGCAGTTTTCTAGTGAAAATGATCAAAATCGGTTAACGCGTTCAAAAGTTATGAGTGAAAATGTGGGAAGACCTCTAAAAATGTTGAAGCAAATTTTAAATTATACTATTTATTTCATCATACATACATACATACATACATACGTACATTCAATGCTTATACACAAGAATATACGCAAGCAGGGATGGCTGTCAATATCGCTGAAATACCGTGACCGATTCTAACACCTTTCAACTGACTATCGTTATCGCTTAATACCGTTACCGATATTCTTGAAATACCGTTATCCGTAAAATACCGTTACCTTAAAATACCGTTACCGAAATAATCTAACAAGATCTGAACAAAAAACTTCTGTAAATAGATATATTTTCCCAAAGTATGATCATAAACTAGACAGTCATTTAAACTCGGGCATAATGCGGTTAAAAATTGTGGTGTGCATTAACATTACCTGAATAACTAAAATAACGTTATCCTTAAAATGCCGTTACCAAAATAATTGAAAAATCTTTTTCCCTAAAATAAAGTTACCGAAATATCTAAAATATCGTTACCGCTAAAATACCGTTAGCGAAATAAATAAAATACCGTTAACGCTAAAATACCGTTAACGCTAAAATCCCGTTACCGACATAACTGAAGTATAGTTTCCCCTAAAATACCGTTACCGAAATAAAAGAAAATAGCGTTACTACGACCAATAACCACATAGAATCGGTTACCATCATTGGTCATGATCAACACTTAAAAACAAAAAAAAAACCCACAAAATATTGTTGTTGTTTTTTTGTTTTGTTTTGTAATACAGTATGTATGTACGTATGCATTAGTAGCAATCGCATGCAGAGTTGCCAGGTTTGACGATTTGTCGTCATTTTGATGATATTTAATACCCAAAATAACTAAATGACTATTTGACGACTTTTGCTTCCAAAATGACGATTTTTTGACAACAATTTAATATGTCAGCAAGATCTACTTATTTATCATTCTCATAAAATCGCCGGCTCGATTATTAAATTTATATTATTTCGTTAAAAATTGAAACCAAAAACATTGTTTTTTGATCGATAGCTAGCTTTTATATGCTAATATGATGTGAAATATAATTTTGCAAAAATGCAAATCCTAGAATTGAATAAAACTTAATCCAAACCGCATTTATTTTTTTATAAATTCATTACGGGTTTAGCTTAATTTAGTTTCTGTGTTTATATGTTTAGAAAATTTTTTTAAATTTTTATAAAATTTAATTGGAGTTAGATTTAAATAAAAATAAAAAAATTTTCATGTTAAAACACAAGGCATGGACTTTTTTTGCGAAACAAACAGATCTCTAGCCCGAATATATTTCATGTTGAAAGATGATATATATACAACTTTAAATGAAACAAAATAAATCCAAAAATAAGTCCGGTGCTTAAAAAACAGGCCTAATAATATAAATAAAGTGCCAAAATTTAATAATTAAAAAATATAACATTAAGTTTGTTCGATAACACAAAAATTTGTACAAGTTTTTACTGGAAGGTGTTCGTTTAGACAAATACGCAGTAAAAACTGATAAAAAGAGAGAGTAAAGTGACAGTTTGATGCCAAAGAACTTACAAGTTTTTCCTGGATACATTTTTGCCAGAAAGAATTTGCAAGATAAAAAAAACATATGACTAAAAAAATATGCTTGTATTTTTAGTAAACAAAAATTAAATTAAATTTTAATTGTTTATGGATTGAAAGTGAAAATTATTAAAGAATTAACTATGAAAGAAGTTAAAAAACATTTAAATTATTTTTGGTCGATAATTTCAATTAACTTGTTCCTTTTCCATAATGACCAGTTGACTTTTTTTTAATATTTAAAACAAGCTATTTTATCTAATTTAATAATTCCTACAAATTTTCTGTTCGTTTACTTTTTTGTAAATTTGTCTTACTATTTGTAATTTTGTTACTGAGTAGTTTTTACTGAACTTTACAGGAAAAGTAATCGAACAGACTTATTGTTAAAGAATTTCCAAATTTTGTAAAAGAATTTAATATTTAAAAAGTTGTGCCACTGAATTGTTGTTCACAGAATTATGCAGATATAAGTGATTAACAGTTCAAGTGGTAAAATTTGTTTGATTTAAAGTTGTATTTATTTGATCTTTCAACATTATATTTTTGTTATTTTATTAATTAATAATCATATAATTACAAGTTATATACTATTACCCTAACCGAGCACTAGCTACTATGGCCTTCGGCGCGTTGTAGCGAAAACAGATCAGTGCCTTTGGTGGGAATCGAACCCACGAAACCCGCACTGATAAGCCAGCACGCTACCAACTAGCCTACTGGGGCACACTGTTTCAACATTTTATAAATATGAATATCGTTGTAAAATATAATGATTTTCGAAGTTTAAACCAAAGAGAAGTGTCAAAAATCGTGTTATATTACAACGATAACACGTTAACATTTGAAATGTGAATAACATTATTGTATTTTATTTTTTATTAAAACTTTATCCCTCTTCTAACAAATATATTTTATTTTGACGTTTTTTCAAAATATGATGACGATTTTGACGATTTTTTCTAGAAAATTTCTCGTTTTTATGCTTTGCAAACCTGGCAGCACTGGTTATGAGTGCAAATGCGAGAAGCTCTCCAAAAATTGTTAAGCTAATTTATAAAGTATGCTTTTGTTTTCCATATACCAGGCTTGCCATATACCTTTTTTTGTTAACCCCAACAAATCAAAAAATCACCAATTAGAAAAAAGGTAGAACAAAATAGTTTAGTTAAAATTCTTTATTTATTTGACTGCATTAACCGGAGTTGCCAGACACATTAATCGTTATCAGATCAAAAAAATATCCAGGAACAAAATCCCCGAATCCAACAATGTAAATTCATAACTTTTTATCGTACACTATTTTTACTTATTTTCATTCTCAACCTTTAATAAATTTGCAAGGAAACTCTTACACTCTAATTACATTTATTAAAAACCCCATTAAATTTAAAGGACATTCACTTTCAGAACTTTTTTATTTAAGACATATAAGGTGCATACTTCATCTTAAAATCTTTTGATTATATGCATTTGTTTTCCTTAAAAGCCCTAATTTTTATTTGATACATAAAAAATAATCTAAATTAAAGTATTGATGTGTAAAAACCAATCGAATTTTGGGAAAATTTCTTAGGGTTCTTTTTCTAGGAGTCGTAAACGAGAATTACACTTAGGAAATTATGTTGGTAAAGACGACAGCAATTGTAGTCAAAAACAAATGAAATTTCATTTAAAAAAAGGACGACTTAGATTTCATTAAATTCAACTAACATTGTCATTTGTTTTTTAATGTTCAAAAAATGACTAACAATTGTAGTAAAAATTAACCACATGGTAGTAAAAAATAAACCAAATTTTTTTTTTTTTGTTTTTTAAATAACAAAAAACAACTGTAAAAAATGAATGTAAAATCATAAAACAGTCATTTGATGTGAGTTGTTTTTTTAAATGAACTGCAAGGTAAGTTAAAAATTTCATTTGTTCTACAAATGACTTACATTTACATTAAAAATAATGAAACTGTATTACAACCCAAACAACTACATATTTTTAAAGCAGAAGTTCCCTGAGTGTTCAAAAGCAACTTAGCTGAAAAACAATAATTTGCAATACCAGTTTCTTTAATTTTTTGTGTCTCGAAAACACTCTAAACACTCGAAAGATTTTCTTTTATAATTTTTGACAATCTTAATATCATCACATTTTCCGTTTTACTTATGTGATGTATAGCTATAAACACATGTTGTAATGTAAACGGGTATTTAATAATTATTTCATTATGTATGTCTCCGCAAGCGTATTTTTGTTCCCTTAAATTTATCTAAAATTCTGATTATTCGAAACTGTTTTTAAGCGTTTGTATTCATTGCATCTCTTCTAACGATCCAAACATATATTTTAGTAACTTTCTTTCATTATTATATAGGCAAAGAGACAAAACACAGGCGAATTTTACAACAGTTTTTTTAACATCATAAGGAACTATAAAAATATATATATTTTTCACTACACGTTCTTCTTTAGGTAATCAGAATAACCTTTGAATACCCACTGTTATAAGCATGCAGAATGTAAACGGGTATTTAATAATTATTTCATTATATATGTCTCCGCAAGCGTATTTTTGTTCACTTAAATTTATCTAAAATTCTAATTATTCGAAACTGTTTCGATGCGTTGTATTCTTTGCATCTATTGTAACGATCCAAAAATATATTTTAAAAATCCTTATTACTTTCATTATTATATAGGCAAAGAGACGATTCTTTTTTATACAAAACAACAGGCGAATTTTACAACAGTTTTTTTAACATCATAAGGAACTTTAAAAATATATCTATTTTTCACGACACGTTCTTCTTTAGGTAATCAGAATAACCATTTTACCTTTGACGACCCACTGTTATAAGCATGTACAATTTCAGATTTATTTTAGTAAACTTTAATTAAACATTTTTTTCTTCTGAAGCATCCTAAATACATTAATCAATCAATCATATTTTGAGAGATGGAGGGTATCCAAAAATTCGGCACAGCCGAATTTAATCTTTTTTATACCAAATTCGGCACATCGGACTTTAATGCTCCCACTTGTTTAATTTTGATATGAAAATATGGGTTTTTATTTACTGAACCTTTCTTATTTATTAAAACATTTCATATGTGGATAAAAAAATCCTTTTAAAAATAAAAACTTCAAATTTGAATTCAATAAAGAAACTCATGATGCCATTAACAAAGAAGTTAAAACTATCAACGACCAAATCAAAACACTACAGCCATTACAATTACAGTTAAATGGACAGCAAATTGATGTGAGCTACGATTTAAAGCTAACAATGATAGATGGAGAAGTAGGCCAGACTTTGACTAATACGAAGACTGCATCCAGCTGCATCATATGCCAAGCAACATCAAGACAATTAAACCAAGTCACGACAAAATCATTATGTAATACTGATGCATATGAATATAGATTATCGCCGCTACATGCAAGAATACGATTAATGGAACACATACTTAAAATCAGTTATGATTTGGATTTCGGATCTTCAGGAACAATAAGGAACAATGAAACCAACAAGGAGTTAAGAAGTACAAAAAAAAAGAAACATGTTCAAGATGAATATCGCAATTTTGGACTGATTATAGATCAGCCAAAACAAGGGTCAGACAATACAAATGATGGCAATACTGCAAGAAGATTCTTTTCAGATCCAGAAACAGCACCTGAAATAACAGGAGTGGCTTTAAACCTTATTTTGAGATTTAAAATAATCCCAAAAGTTCTTATGTGCAATGAAAAAATTGACTCTAGAAAATTTGGAGTTTATGCTAAGGAAACTGCAAAAATATATACAACCAAGCACACATGGAGAAATATGTCTGCAACAGTTCACAAAATCCTTTATCATGGAGAAGATTTCATTAAATAGCATTTGGTGCCACTTGGAGATCTATCAGAAGAAGCTCAGGAAAAAAGGAATAAGGATTACAGATTTTATAAAGAGCACAATACTAGAAAAATTTCACGAAATTCCACAAATGAAGATCTATTTAATATATTATTGGCTACGTCAGATCCGTTCATCTCCAGTATTCGAAATCAATGGAAAGTGGAACATCTGGATTTAGATGAAGAAGTAAAAAACTACTACGGCACAGAAATAACACAGAACAGAATATGTAATATTTGCAATCAATATTTAAATCAAATGAATAATTATTATAATTGCCTTTCATTGTTATTTAAGTACGAAAAACATAGAATTAGTAAAAAATATTAATAAACATAAACCTCCCATTGTTACAAATATTTTAAAATCTATTGCAGTTTTTATTTTTAAAATGTTTTTTTTTTTATCCACATATGAAATGTTTTAATAAATAAGAAAGGTTCAGTAAATAAAAACCCATATTTTCATATCAAATTTAAAAAAATAAAATTCAGAATAATTGCGCTAATGTTCAGCAGATTGATTTTGCTAAAATTAACAAATTTCTCAGAAATAATAAATTTTTCTGTAGTAATAGCAACATTTTCAGATAATATTACTAACGTTTTTTTAAGTGTAAATATTTTTTTAATGTAAACAAATTTGCAAATTTGACAGCAAAAATGGTTAGGTTTTAAGTAATAATACAAAAATTTTCAGTTGATTTTACTATTTGTTTTTTCGAGTGTAAACATTAAAAACTCGCATTATCGCAAAAAATGTTTATAATTATTATTAAAATCCAAACATGATATTTTTTAGTAAATAAAAAAAATTAAATAACCTATATTTTACGCTAAATGTTAAAAAAAAAAATCAAAAGTTCAACTTTGACCTTGAATTTCTTAAGAAGTGCTCAATCAATGTTAATGAAATTAAAACTGAGCCAAGTTCAACTAATTACCTGTCCTTTAAAAAAAAATTACTAAAATATTTTGATTTGTTCAAAAGTACCAGAATTTTGGCCAATGAAAAATGATTTTCAGCCACTGTGCGTCGTATGCACGCTAACAATGTAGCCGGCTTGCCCATTGGTATACTAACCTATGCCAATTTAGTAAATGGGCAATTTTAAAACGCATGTAGTTAAAAAACAAATTATTTTTTTGAAAAAGCATTTTTATATATAACACAGTATAGACAATAAATTATTAATTCACTTTTGTATAGAGTCAACGGACCGCGATCTTCTATTTCGCGATTTTTATGCTTGATACCTCCACACATGCTTTTTACGACATTCATGTAAATTTTTTTTAATTTGTTTTTCAATTCTTCCGTGCATTTGGCTTCCCAACCATTTTCATACACTTTTTGGTATAAAAAACCCAAAAAGTCCATATTTGAACGTGCTTTTGAGACGTTTGAATCATTTGCTTTGTATATTTTTTGCATTAAGCAATTCCAACATTTTTTTGGCATAATGAATCTTACTAAACTTACCGTTGTTCCAAGCAAAAGAAAAGTATTTTTCATCACCTAAAATTATTTAAAAATTTTTTTTCATGAAGTTTTTTCTCATTTGTCTGCATTTTGTTGGTATTTCTGCCAATTGTTTTTTTTCTATATTTAGGTAGTGTCTTCCTCTGGTAGCATTTCGCTTTCATTATGAGTAAGTTTTTGTGGCTTGTTTCCTTGGAAACGCGAAATTTTCTGCCCAACTTACAATTTTATGTCCCAATGTTACGTGGTGCGAGTTCCTTAAGGAAATGATGTTTTTAGGATACCGTCCAAGCATGTCGTAGACATTGTTTCTTGATCTGTTTTGTTCAACCACTTTCATTTCGAATTTTTTCACTTTTGAATATTTACAATAGTGCTTATAATATAAGATTTTATTATTAACATGAATTTTGAAAAAAAACATGCTTACTTAGCAGTAATTTATATTTGAATTTTGTCCATTTACTTAGTTGGTATAGGTTATAAATGATTTCATATGTAACATATTATGTATAAGTATTCCAACGTTATCTTATCTTTCCAAGTTTCCAAATGAGACCAGAGTACAGTGGGGAAATTTTTTGAACAAATTTGCCTTCAGCTTACAGTTTTAAAGGAATTTGAAAAAAATAAAATTTGAGAAACAACTGACTAAATTCCGAATCGATTACTCATAGCAGTTTTTTAAAAGTCATTTATTTTATAGCCTTAACCCTCTAATTGGCAAACGATGTTTCGCAACGAAATACATACTATGTGCCCCACTCGAAAAACAATTAATAAGTTCTTCAACAAAATTGTTTATCGTTGCCTAATTTAGGCGATATGAGCCAAAATATTTTAGGGTGCATTTTGGAAACTAAAGCATATAAAAGAGAAGTTTTGGACAAAAAATATTTCTCTTACCAATATATAACCACGCTCCAAAAACTATTTTTTTTATGCTCCTATTTAAGAAGATATCGTGATTTTCGCTTTTTGGAAAAAGCGAAATTAGGCGACAAAGTATCTAAACTTCAATTTATATTGTTTAAACTTCAACGCTTTGCTATTAATATTATATGACTTCTTTCTACAAAATTTCATAAAAATCCGTCTATTAGTTTATAAGTTAAGATGATGTCCTTTAGAGGAATCCTGATAAAATCCTGTGAGTCTTTGGACTAAAGTAAGGACTTATTATTAAAGATAAAGCTTCAATCTAACTTACATTTTTTTATAAAGAGTTGTTAGTCAACTTAAATTGGTTTTTTAGATTTTCTAAAACAATTTTTGTTTTTTCAATAATGTGTTTTTGAAATTTTACGAAATTTTGATTATGAAGCCTTCTCGCTTCCAAACGGCACACGAAAAATTTCTTCGCGAAATATTTAGCAAATTTAGTTTTCTATCGGAATATATAAATTTATAAATATAAAACGCTCCTTTGACGCATTTGTGGTACATTTTATGAAGACTGCCCTTATTCTGCCTTGCCCGTTAGAGGGTTAATAAATCGTCAAAATCAGCGATTTTTTTTATATTTCTGGTATTAAAAAAAAATTAAAACATGTGGGATACAAACGAAATGTATCTCAAATTAAATATAAATAATTATTTATTGATACTTTTTGTTAAATCCGCGGTCACAATTTTACTTTAATTAAAAATAAATTTTCTGCTCCACAAATGCCCATCATTAAAAATTTTTTAAGAAAATTCTTAAGTCTTGTATGTTTAAAAAGAGCATGACATACTTATTTTTTTGTAAAATACACAGAAAAAATTATCAACATTAAATATATAATTAAAGATTTGAATTAAATTAAATTTGTTGCTAAACAAATATTAAATTGAATCAATTAATATTTTCATTGACTTTTAAATATAAAGGGTCCGCCATCTAACGTTTTTTTTTTCAACTAGTGCTTATTTCGTGAATGGTAACACTTAGCTCATGTCTGATTTGACAGATAATTAGTTTTATCCTTCCGCTGAACGAATATGGTCCGTATGTTCGTTATCTTGTGAAAAAGTGAAAGAAACTGGCATCCTCATCGATAAACCAAAGCGTGAAACGCCAAAAACAGTGCGTACAACCGAGAATATTGCTGCTGTGGCAGAAAGTGTGCGTGAAGCGCAATCAACATCAATTCACCGTCGTTCTTAACAATTGAACATTTCGGAGACATCATTGAGACGAATTTTGCATAAAGACCTTGGTGTGACGCCATACAAAGTCCAATTGGTTCAGGAGTTAAAAAAAAAAGTTATTTGGCGGACCCTTTATAAATACATATTTTATATACAATTGAATTTTCAAATTATTTTTTCATACACTGTAGCTTAAATAGCAAATTTTCAGTATGAAATACCAAATACATTTGAAGTTTACAAATAAAACAAGCACTCACATAAACATTCAATCAGACGCAGCATTTACAAAAACACACATACGAATGTATCATTTACACACTTTTTTTGTCATTATCATATTTTGTTGTTGAAGTTAATAATAACTTTCAATGAAAGTTTTAATTGATATCATCATTGTCGTGATAGGTGCAAAATCAATTAAAATATTAATTGATTTAATACATTTTTGTATTGATACCCGTTTTTAGTTTTTTCTGCGTACCTAATGTTTATAATAAATTTTATACTACTATACGCTTGTTTTTTAGTTAAAAAATTACATATTTTTAAATAAAATTATGTAATTTACTTTGATCTAGTATACCACTTCAAATTTATTGCTTAAAAATTGTAAAGATGCATGTCGACGAAGCAGAATGTCCACATTAGTCTCTATTAAAGACCACTACGATTAGAAAGTTTTTATAGATGTTGAATAAAAAAGATATGTTTATACAAAACAAAAAAGTGACAGCGGATTTGATACGAATTATCAATAGAGAATAAAATTAATTAAACGTTGAGATACGTTTCCTTCACATCCCACAATTTCGCAATTTTTATAGCAGAAATATCAAAAAAAAATACAAATTTCGCTAATTTTTACGATATATTAGGAATATAAAATTAATTACTTTTAAAAATCGGCAATTAGGAATCGATCTGAAATTTATTCAGTTATTTTAAAATGTTATTTTTTTTTAATTCTTTTAAAACTATGGGCTGTAGGCCAATTTGCGCAAAACGAGTCAAACTTTGCCCACTGTGCCAGGATATAGACGTTATCAAGTGCTTTCTCAAAATCTATCAAACAAGTCTGATATATAAAACCCCTGTTCCAGTTCCAATGATTTATTAGATGCTAATAAATGAATTGCGAGTGAAATAGAATATTTTTATTTGAAACCAAATTGCTTTTCATTGGCGCGGCTTTGTTTCTCACAAAATTTTAATAAATTATTGTCAATACACTGAACCAAATGTTGAATTTATGAATGTGTGATTTCTATACAACCAACAAAAACTGTCCGTAAATTTAAAACATTGTTTAGTAAATGTATATTTTGACATTTAACTATTTGTTAATTGTTATTTTGACCAAATATCGTTAAATACATTTACAAAAATTAGTTATGTTAACAAATTTATTTATTCAAATTGAATAATTACTTTGTTGTTTTAACAATGCTCTTTGTTCAATTTAACGATGCATTTTATTCAACTAATTAATTTTATCGCTTCATTATTAGTTTTATATTTTATATTTCATTACCATTTACATTTTAAAAATTTTATTTTTTTAAAGTAGAATACATTTTTAAAAAAATTAAGTATATGATAAAAAAATAATGAAATTCAAAATTCAAAATTTAAAATTATAATATAACAAGTACCCAAAACTCAATTTTTAAAACACATAAAGCATTAAACGTTTAAATACGAAAATTTATTTAATATTAAATTCAATTATAAGAATTACATTTTAAATTGTATACAAAAATCTATATAAGTCGTTTACCTCACTATAAAAGCCGATTGATGATAATTTACAATTCACATAATAATATACAAGAGGACAGATTGCCACATCAGCTTTCAATACAGCTTCTACAGCGCCAAATATTTAAAATGTGATAGGGTCAGAATTTGGTATTGCGTGGACATATATGTAGTAACTTAAATAAAAGGCAATATTATCACAATAAAATTAATCTACTACAGTCATTAAAAACAAACTACCTTAACAATATAGAAACCCAAGTAAGTCAGACTTGGACACAAGTCTTGGACACAAACGCTGGCCAACGGTATATAACAGAAGGCAATACTCAAGAAACAATAACTTGGATATTAAAGGCTCGAAGTGATTTGATAGAGCTAAATGGAAATAGATTTCAAGCTAATGCATCAACTGTATGTTCTCTTTGTAATATGAATGAAACGGAAAATATACAACATTTTCTAGGTAGATGTCAGGCGTTAAGAGAATTCAGACATATGTTTTTCAAAAAGATTTTACTTCAGGAAAATGAAATAGTGACTATTTTAAACGGATTTACTGTATATTGGAAATCCCTAGCTAATTATGTTAAAAATTTTTTCTATACCGAAAATTTTCATTAGATGAATTTAATCTTTAATTAAATATCATGTATATCTTGCACGTTTAAATTTGTATATGTCGACTGACGACCATAGGTCAATGCAGGCACGTAGCTAGGGGGGTGGGCTTGGGGGTTAGAGCCACCCCCCGAAATGATTTGACAAATTTAAAAACTTAATACAATTCGTTAAAAAGTAACAATGTTATTGATAAGTTTAATATGAAAATATTTATTTTTGACTTGGATCAAATAGGAAGTAGTTTTATATGGTTCGAATCTTAAAATTTCAGTAGAAAACATCGCCTGCAAATGGACGGCTATCATTGTTTTAGTTGATTTTCAACAAAAAGCAATAAATAAAATCATTTCATATGAGATTTCGAAGTCTTTGACTTAAAATATAATCAAAAAATTGTTTGAGACAATGCAAACTAAAAATTAAATATGTTTACACAGAAAAAAATAAAATTGAGTCTGAATTAAAATATTTGTTGATTCAGTAAAAGTTTAACTGAATTCGGTCGTGTTGATGCAATTGTAGTAACAACTAAGAAGACAAGAATGGAGCAAAATTGATTATTAATAGGTTTTTTGTTAAAGTTCTGCCTATTATGGAGGCTCTAACTTTTCTAAAACTTCGGGTTCTGATGAGATCTTTAGCCAGATCGAAATACTAGTATCAACCTAGCTATATGTTTGATTTGCTTTATTTTTGTATATATACGGAGGTTGAAAGCTCGTTATAATTTGAAAATAAATTAACTAAACTAAATTAACTAAACTTTAGACATGTTTTCATACAAAGATGTGTTAAATTTCACCACCAAATTTAAAAATAAATACGTTTTTCATATCCGAATTTCATTAATTTTAAAGAAAAGTTTCCTTGTAAGTGTCATACAATTTGTATAGAATATTTGCCTTTTAATTTGTTTTTTGGACGGTTATAAATCTTTAATTTCCCGAGTTAAAACGTTTGCATAAAATAATACATTATTTTATATACACTTATAAGATTTTGTCTGCCAGTGCATTTAATCGGACATAATTATATAAATTCATGTATAAAATTAGTTTCGTAGAAAAAATTTAATATGATGTCATATATAGTTGCGTATAATTGTATATTGTATTTAGAATACGCTAAAACTAATCCAATTAATAGTTATGTTATATTTATATACCTAAACACTGCAAAATAATATATATTTTGATATTGTATCATATTTAAAAAACACAATTGTATTTAAGATAAAATTGTATATTACCCCATGCAGAGTTACACTAGAAAATTTGTCAATCATGTTTTGGATGTATATATGTATTACATCAATACAATAGTACAATTAATTGTATAATTTTGTTATAACTTTATACAAAAAATTTACCCCAACTTTTGTCTTTTGAATTGATTTCTTTCTGGTTCTTAACCCTAAAACAAGAACTTGTTTCATTTGTAACATTATGAGTTCCTAATTTAGTCTTAGATTTTTTTCAATGTTAAACTCTAAATTCAGTTTTAACGTTTTTTTCTGTTTGTTATTCAATGGTGTAAGTTACTAAATGCCACAAAATCTTCATTTTCATTATATCTTCATTTTCAAATTTTTTTCTCAAAACAACTTATGTTTTTTGGTAATTTCAAAAGAATTTTTTGAATATAATAAAATGTCCAAATGGAAAGGAATTTGTTACAAATTATAAAGTTGTAAACCTTTTGCAAGTGGCTAAAGTCTAAAGGGATTAATAGATATTTCGGATTTTCATGAAGTTTTAAAATCAAAAACCTTAGACAACTATAGCTTATTTTGTATATATCAGTATTAGTTCAGATATAAATTTATACCGCTGTATAAATCGTATTAAATTGTATCGCGTCATTATTCGGATGTTATTTAATCTGATATTATCAAATCAAAACTAAACTGATGCAAACTTATATAGTTATTATGCCCATTTCTCGGATAAAACTGTATTAAGACTCATATTAAATTTCGAATGATTATATAAAGCATCATATTCATTTTAATCGGGTTATTAGAAGTTGAAACTTTTTTACTTTTTTTTTACATTTATCAAATTTTAGCTACCCTAGACGTATATTAGCACATAAAAATATAAAGTAACGCAATTTTATTTTTCGCGGTTTTCAAAAAGTTTTCCGCATAATCCTTTTTTTATTTAATTAAACTAAAAATTAATATTTAGCTAAAAATTTAACGTAATTAGACAATAACAATGCATATCCAACTTAAAGTACACAAACGTTTTCAAATTTGACGTGTTTCGCGATATAAACATCAAAATTCGCAAAATAATGAACACAATAAGTAAAAAATGAAAAAATGCACTTTATGCGGGAGGTTTTAGTTTCAAAATGACCTGAGAAAGCGATTTCTATTATTCTTCTTCTTCTTCATTTCCACTTAACTCCCTGTGGAGCATAGGGCCTCGATTTCTATTATTAACACATGATTACCCATTACGTGTAGGTAAAAATTTAGCAAACAAAAAAAAAAAGCTGTTTCTCTAGTGTACAAAAAAAAAATATATATATATAATCAAAATAAAAAATCGAAAAGCGCCCCCCGAAACAAATTCCTAGCTACGTGCCTGGGTCAATGTCGTACTTATTTAATTTTTATTTTTTATTATATTTTTTTTAAATTTTTGCATAAATTTTTATGTATATTTCTTAAATAATTTTTAAATAAAAAATAATATTACTACTAATAATATACAATTCACATAAGATATAATTAACATAATTTCACTAAAACTAAAAATAAATGTGCACTAAATATTTCACTATAAGTCACCAATCTTAAATTATTTGGCAATAAAACTTTTATGTTAATTTAGATATTTTTAGCATTTGTAGATAACAACCACACTTTGAACGCTCTTTGCACCAGTAATGACGCCACAAGACTAAAAGCAAGCCAAATTATTTTCCACAGCTATAAAACTTATCAAATTAACATATTTTGATCAAATTAACTTTACTGCCCTTTTTAAAATTTTTCCTGGAAGTGACAAATGGAATTTTGTTACTTAAATAACAAAAATTTGTCAAAGCGGCAATTGTTTCGTAAAACGATAAAGTTTGTAGGTTTTACAAAAAGTCCCATCAATTTGAATAAAATAATTGTTATTTGAACAATAAAGTTTGTCAAAAAGTTAACAAAAATTTTATGTTGATTTCACTAGCGACATTTGGTTCAGTGTACAGCTTCTCAGATTATGTGCTTTGACACATTGGACTCACTATATATATATATTTACAGTAATTTAAACAGCAAAATACACAATATTATTCTGAAACATATTTCAATTGAAATGATCAGTGAATACTGCATAATCTTTAATAATACAAAGAAATATTTAATTTGAATTAAATTTGTTTCTAAATAAATATTTAATTGAGAGCAATTCCATATGAAAACGATCAAAATTGGCAAATTTTTGGACGACCCCTCTCCGATTTTAAAATAAATAGTCTCAATCGATTTCCCAGCAAAAAATAATGTACCTACATATTTTTTTTTTTTTTTTATAGTGACTGGTTTAGTGGTGGTGTGCACCACTGTCATGTGACAAAATTGAAGAATTCTTCATAAGGGACCTCATTGACCTTCATAAGGGACCACTCGATCGCAACGAGTGATAGCTCGTTGGAAAGGTATTGAATCAGGCTTTAATTGAAAAATAAAATTTTCCTAATTTTTCTTGTTAAATAATTAAAAATAATTCAATTATAAAAAATATAAAAACAATGAGAACAAGGTGGTCTCTTAAATGCTCTTCTCCTGTCCAAACAAGGAGTCGGGGCCCATTTTTTTTATTGCTGATTCTTAAAGCAAAAATTATGAGGAATCCAAAAAAAATAAAATTAGCCGGAAAATTTAGGAGCTTCTGTGGAAAATCGGAAAATTTAATTTTCATGGGAAAATTTAATTTTCATGGGAAAAAAGGTAAATTTCTGAGAAAAATTAGGAAAATTTTATTTTTCAATTAAAGCCTGATTCAATACCTTTCCAACGAGCTATCGCTTTAGTAGTTTTTTTTTAAAACAACTTTCAATGAGGTCCCTTATGAAGAATTCTTCAATTTTGTCACATGACAGTGGTGCACACCACCTTAGTGGTGTACTATAAAAAAAAAAAAATATGTAGGTACATTATTTTTTGCTGGGCAATCGATTGAGACTATTTATTTTAAAATCGGAAAGGGGTCGTCCAAAAGGTGATCGCTTTCATATGGAATTGCTCTTGAATCAATCAATAAGTTAATTGACGTTTAATTCATAATTACTTTTAGGCATAATCTATTCTATTCAAATTATTTTTTCAAATACTGTATGTTAAATAGAAAATCATTTTCGGTATATAATGCATTTGTAGTTTACAAACACAACAAGCACACACACAAATGCACAAACAGACACAGCATTACTAAAAACATATATGCATACTAGGGTTGTCTTTCGTTGTATGGGCGAAAAATAAAAATGAGATTTTGACTGTACCCCCCTCTTAAAATATTTGTTAGGGTGTCAAAACACGCCACGCAAAAATTAGAGTTCTAGAATAACGGGAAGATGTCCCGCATCGCCCTTGAAAATCGGGCCCCTTGGAAAAATGGGCATAATTTAAAAAAAAATTAAAAATTTTTTTTCTTCAAAATTAAAAAAATATAAAATAATTTTTGTGTTGGGTTTAATCATAACTACTCAGATAAAAAATATTATTTTCCCAGAAAATCGCTAACTTACCCTAACTTTGTGTCAAACGAATTAACAAATATTTTGGGTGTACCTCAAAGTGACTTTTTTGCATTTTTGAAAATTTTATTCAACAAAAATCAAAAACCTAGTGGTTGCTGTCAAGCATTTCATTAAACACATATCAAGTATTAAATAAGCCAAGTACTGTGGATATCCGTTGGCAAATTTTTTTTTTAGGGCATTTTGATTCTCTGGGATTTCAAGGTTTTTTTTTATTTTTATACATTTTTACTTTAAAACAAGGTTTTAATAATATTTCATCAATATTATTGTATATGCTCTTTTATATGATTGTAATAACTTTATTATAAAATACTATTTTTTCTGTTGATAGTTAACCCATGTTAACCTGGGGTCCAATATGACCCACGTTAACAAATTAAAGGTTGTTAATGACACTGCAGAACGGGCAGTGAACCTCATGGAGGACTACAATAAAGTATTGTCACGAAACGAGGAGGAATAACAAGTAATAATGCAAATTGTAGCCGATTATCGGAAGCACTACCCGGATGCAAACAAATTTACACTATTAAATTAAAAATACGTTTTTCAAAAATACTCCTGAATATGTACAAAAAAATCAATTTAAATATGAATACAAATATCTGAATTTATACTAAAAATTTTATTTTTAATTAATTTTAAAATGTAAATAAATTACAATTAGAAACATAAACAAAAATTTATTTTGTCATCTTTGTGATTTTTGACTCTTTAAAATTCGAGGGTCAATTGTGACCCCATGAAAACACAGGTTAACTATGAACACGAAAAATTATACTTTATAATAAAGTTATTACAATTATATAAAATAGCATACACAATAACATTGATGAAATATTACAAAAATCTTGTTAAAAAAAAAAGTCTATACAAATTTAAAAAAACGTTCAAATCCGCTAGAATCAAAATGCTCTAACAAAAATTTTTGACTATGGATATCCGTAATACTTGGCTTATTTAATACTTGAGATGTGTTTAATAAAATACTTGACAGCAAACACTAGGTTTTTGATTTTTGTTGAATAAAATTTTCAAAAATGCAAAAAAGTCACTTTGAGGTACACCCAAAATATTTATTAATTTTTTTGACACAAAGTTAGGGTAAGTTAGCGATTTTTTGGGAAAGTGATATTTTTTATCTGAGTAGTTATGATTACACCCAACACAAAAATTATTTCATATTTTTTTAATTTTGAAGAAAAAAAAAAATTGTAATTTTTCTTAAATTATGCCCATTTTTCCAAGGGGCCCGATTTTCAAGGGCGATGCGGGACATCTTCCTGTTATGCTAGAACTCTAATTTTTTGCATGGTGAGTTTTTGTACCCAAACAAATATTTTAAGAGGGGGGCAGCCCCAAAAATCGCAAGTTGAAAAATAAGGACCACCCTAATGCATACATACGTGTCGTGCACACACTTTTGTTGAGTTTCATAATTTTTATTTCTTTTTGTAGATCGTTATATCTGTTTATCTTTTTAATTTTCAACAAAAATTTTTATTAATAATATTATTGCCGTGATATGTGCAAAATCAATTAAAATAGTAATTGATTCAATAAATTTTTAATTGAAACCTGTTTTTAGTTTTTTCTGTGTAGGCATAATTTTAAATACTGAAGATTGAGACAGCTCCTTTTTTAAATTTTTAATCAGTGTTCATGTAGTTGGAAAGGTGCAACTTTTTTAATTTTATTGTCGATTCTTTGACATTAAAATATATATTTCCGGATTGTTCGTACGCCTATCTTGCTTAAGGGGTTGTTAATCCTCTTTGGGAATCAATAGAAACAATGATTCTTATATAAAATAAGTAAATAAAGAAATGGTTTATTGAAAAAATTAAGTTGGTGCTTAATTTTTTTAAATTATATTCATGGTTGGAAAACACTACCTTTTCATTAAAATGGCCGTTGCCTACCACGCCCACATCAATATTGATATTAAAATTTTACAACTACGATTCCGATCGTTACGTGTTCCTTCTAACATCACAGGGTTTATTTAAAACTTTACCTATTAAATTTTGTGGATAACAAAATACCGTTACAAATCGGCGTTTCGGTATTTTAGCGTTATGTGAGCTTTAGGTCAAGATCTTTCATAATCAAAGCGGTAAAATAGGGAAATAAAACCGATTATACAAGAAGACACATGTGTTTAATGGAATCGCATTTTTAAAATTTTCATTCCGGTCTCGATGTAACTGTACTAGACAAATACCGTTATTATGAAAAGATATTGAATGCCAACCCAGATTATAATTAAAATCTGGACAACCATGGCAATCACGTGAGAATTAAGAACATATTTTTTAAATGACGAATATAATCTTTAGATCCCAACGTAGTTCACCCATAAAAATTATTGTTTAAAAAAAAAAAAAAACCACACACCCAAAATAATTATTATCAAAATTTTGGGAATCGAAAAAATTGCTTAATTTTAAGGAATATTTAAAAAAGTTGATTCAAAATTATTATGAGCAACATATAAAAAAATGCGTTTGCCCATAACTATTTTTATCCAATTATTATTTTTTTTATTTCTTTGTTATAATTTTTAGTAAGACATATTTTTTTTTATTATATATAATTATTATGATTCTACACTCAAAGAAAAAGCTTCCTCATATTTATTACATGTTTCATAAATTTTCGTCTAATGTAACGTTTTATAATATTTATGAAACATTTCATAAAAACGAAATAAACTTCATCATATTTATAAAATGTTTCACTATATATATGAAGCATATTTTGTATTAGTAGGTATTTTATTATTTTTGTGTAGACAAAATTCACGGAGACCATGATATCGTCATTATAATTAATGTTGTTTATGTAATGTTTCGTAAATATTGATGAAATTGTTACATTGTACGAAAATTGATGAAACTTATTCCTGGTTTTCTCTTTGTGTAGCAATAGCTTTTATGTTAGAAATAATTGTTAGGAGAAATTTTTAAATATAATAAATAAAATGTTTAGGTCCCTAGTCAATTTTTATTATTATGTTAGTGCTTTTTTTTTTGTCCTAATGACCAAAGTCATTGAGATCTGTTTGACAGGTGTTAACCACTCTTTGCAGGTACATAGGCTAGTGATAGTCACGTGAGTAAATTTTGACTCACTCACGAGAGAGAAATGCTACTCACGCACAATCACTAACGAGAATTTTTTATCGACTCACACTTACTCAAGCTCTCGTAAGTAAATTTAGATTTTGCTCACACTCATGCGATGATTAACGAAATAAAACCTGACCGGAAAAAAATAAAATGTAAAAATTAAGGTAAATTGTGAGTTTAACTTAAAATGCTCGGAATACATGATTTTGCCATTTATTTAGTGTTTTAAACACATAAAAATATTTAATCGTCGAAAAAGTTAAAGAAAACATTTAATAAAGCACACTCATCCATGAAGATTTCTACCTACTCACGTTTACGTGAGTAACATTAAATCAAGCTTGGAAATTGAAACACTCAAAATTGTGCTCACGTGTCCATCTCTAATAGAGACCAATGCATCTTTAAGAAAATTTTGGAATTTTGTGTGCCGTCTACTGAAAATATTAAAAAACTCCCAGTTCCTCAGTTAAAGAATTTCTCAGTTAAATCCAAAAAATTTCAAATTACCTGTAATTAATGTTTTAGTTAATGAACATATTTTTTCTGATGCCCAGTATATACAAAATAAAATTTTTAAATTGTCATTTATTTTTAAAATAGAATTCAAAAAACAAATTTGAAATTCATCGATAAAAAGAATTGTAAACTTGTATTAAAGAGTTTAAAGAAAAAGTTTTCCTCCTGTATATAGAAGCAAATACTTAAGATAAGTTAAAGTTCTTTGCCTTAACGTTTAAAAACAAAATTCTATTGTTTTTCTTTATAGAGATATAGGAAAACGGGAGAATTGTAAAAGAAGGGGAGCTCATCTAATTAAATACTTAAGATACATTTTTTCGGTTTTAGGCGAAACAAACTTTTATAATTTTGTGGAAAAATCCTGTTTCAAAATTAAGTAAAATTTAATTTTTTTAAGCTAATCAATTTTTAAACTTCTTTGAAAAATATTGTGCACTTTGGTGCATTTTTAAATTCTCACATGGCAACCATGACATATATTTTACAAGTGTATACGTCAATTATTTATGTTGTTGTTTACCATAAAAATTTTCAATTTAACTGTTTGTTAAATTTTAACTGGACAGTCTGTAATCGGGTCTTAAATTAAAAGATAAGTTTAATACCAAAAAACGGAAACAAAACTTTTAATATTGTAAAAGTTAGACTGCTCAGTAGATTTTGAGATATTTGGCTTCTACAGCTGTAGAATTTGAACGAATAAAAATCTTAAATCTTCGTTCATTTTGTTAAAAAAAAATTATAAAAAATGAGACAAAATTACAAAAGAATCGTAAACTAATTAAAAATAAATTTAATTTATACTTAAAATTAGTGAACAATTTGTAAAATAAAATTACATTACTAAAATTTTGTCCGAGTGTACTAAGAAAAAAGCATTAGTAAATGTTATTAAGTGGGAGAATTTTGACTCACACTATCATACAAACTGATTACTATAGTCACATTAATTTAAAAGTTGTTTTAACTATGTAAATTTTTTTTTATATACATATGGGGAACTTCAAAAATTTTCGACAATTTCTGGTAAAATATTTAAGCATTTTTTTGTATCACATGAATTTTGTGTGTATGTAAGCCGATGTCTAAGCATACTAAATCCAATCGCGTTAATAATTTATCGTTAACGGCGCTATAATGGTGGCGGTTTTAAGTTTCTAGCAAATTAAAAATATCAAATGCATATTAATTAAAAACTAATTGCGACTGTCTATATGACGTTAATATAACACAGTACTAAAATACATTATAAAATTTGCCCTGTCTCAACTTAAAACGCAAAAGTTGTCAACCCTGAACGTAAAAACCATACGTCAATCTGGTAACATTATGAAATAGAGACGGAGGAGATTAGAAAAATAAACCAAAATCTAAAAATAGAATATTTGTGTTGTTAGTGTTTTCACTTCTGAGTATAATATGCAATAACAGAAAGAGCTAATAGGAAAGAAAACTGCAATTTAGCTGCATTAGATTCGAGGTCATACTTGGGTGTGATCGCTAAACGGTCATGACTTGATATTGTTAAGTTTGTAACGTAAGATGAGCGAAGGTTTGATTCTTACAGCCGCAGGTTCTTGAAAAATTTATCATATAGAGACAATCAGGCAATTACTAGACACAATACTATAATAGAACACTGTACTAAAAATATTAATATTACCTACCTTTTTTTTGCTTAGATTAAGTTTTAAGTTAAGATTAAGGACAAGATTTTTTGAGTTTATTTTTATATTTTTGGTGGTTATATATGTTTTAAAATGTAATAAACACAATGAGATCTGTAAATTGATGTAGCTTTACACTCAAAAAATCTCTGTAAAGTCAGCAACATTTTTGCTGGGAGAATCCTTGCAGAAAAATTGCTAATATCAATATGTGTGCCCGATTTCGGGATACAATTGCAGTAGAATCTGATACAAACTTATGTACTAGGGTAGACCCATTTTTCGGATGAAATTATATAAACAGAGATGATTTTTTATATTTTTATATCTACATTAAAAAAAATAAGTTAGTAGAAAAGCTATTAAATCGTCTTGTAAATCAATTATATTATTTGTCAGCAAAATTTTTTGCTGAAATTGTGTTTTCAGCTAAAATTTTAGTTATACTTATTCAGCTCTTAACTGTTTTGAACTAATGCTTTACTTATATTTGACTAATGTTTAACTAATTTATTTTGCTGAACAAAATTTAGCTGATAAGCGCATTAAAAGTGTGGGCGACAACAAGATTGAAATATATACGCAGAATTAAGTAGATGTCGCGGCGTGTTAAGATGTAGTAGGGAGGAGGAAAATGACACTAGAAAGTACATAAAAAAAACAACTATGGACGATTTTTGGACATTTAGTGCCATTTTACGAGACTAAAACTTAGATTTAATTATATTTATATGTATCAGTTTACATAAAATCATATACAATATATCGGTCCAAAATCCGGATACAATAATATCTGTTTTTTATATAATTATATTTCCACACTCACAATATTTTACAGTTAGAAACAAACGAATTTGTACAATAAAACTATAGAAAAAGTTGTTAAAAACATGACTACTAATTTTTCTTTTAAAACAATAGTAATTTCCAATTATTTTTAATTGTTAAAAAATTAACTGAAAATATCGATACAAAGTACTTTCGTTTATTTTAACTATTAAAAAACAATTGTTTAATCCGTTAAAATAAACGACGTTCGTTTTTTTTGACTATCAAAATATTGCCGTAAATCCATAAAAATAAAAGATTTTCCATAATTTTAAAACAATTTAATTTAACTCACAAAACTTAAAAATAAACGATTTTACTTTATTTTAACTATCAAAAATGTAGCCCCTAAAACGTAAAAATAAACGATTGTCGTTTATTTTACTCTAACACCAAATTTAATTTAAAAGAAATAAAAACACGAGTTCTTTATTTGTTTTGTTTTTGGTCATACTTTTTATTAAAAAAAATAAATTTTATCATGTATTATTAATATAATAATATATGTTAGAATTTATTTTTAAAACTAAATACTCGTAATAAGATTAATTGAATTTTAAAAAAAGTTTAAGTTATATTAGAAATAACCACAGTTAAGAACTACACTTAGGAAATTATGTTGGTAAAGACGACTGCAATTGTAGTCAAAAACAAATGAAATTTCATTTAAAAAAGGACGACTTACATTTCATTAAATTCAACTAACATTGTCATTTGTTTTTTAATGTTCAAAAAATGACTAACAATTGTAGTAAAAATGAACCACATGGTAGTAAAAAATAAACAAACATTTACTTTTTTTATTTTTTTAAATAACAAAAAACAACTGTAAAAAATGAATGTAAAATCGTAAAACAGTCATTTGATGTGAGTTGTTTTTTTAAATGAACTACAAGGTTAGTTAAAAATTTTATTTGTTCTACAAATGACTTACATTTACATTAAAAATAATGAAACTGTATTACAACCCAAACAACTACATATTTTTAAAGCAGAAGTTCCCTGAGTGTACCATTTGACATTGATTATTTTGAGGCAACTTTGCAGGTCCTTACCAATTTTTTTCTAAAGTGCGCCTAAAGACTCGTCTATTTCTAAGAGCTTATGACATCTAATAAAAGGTGATCTATAAAAATAATTAAAAATGTTTCGAGAATGCCATAAATGGATTAAAAAAAAATTCAAAATATCTTTAAATAGTATATTTGGAAGATTTGCTGATTTCGTTTAAAACTTACAAGAAAATACCCGTTAATGATTTTTTAGAACAGTATTAGAAAAAATAGTGAAATTTAATAGTTGAAGTTATACCTACAACAAAGGAGTTATACCAGGAATGTTTACAATAGCAGAACTTTTAAAAACAGAAAAACGTAATGGGATATTTACCTTAATGTACAAAAACCCACAAACCACAGGAAGCCAACTTCTTATTCCTTAACACTCTAGATTTGACCAGATGAAAAGCACGATAAGCTTTTTAAATTAACATCTGGAATAAACATGTGTGTAAATATTATAAATTACAATAATTTTGTTGTTACGTACCAATTTTGATTGTTGAAATATTTTTTTTCGCAATTTTTAGTAAACCCACTAGACAGATTCTTGTTTTGCACAAAATAAAAGACAATTAAAATCTAAAGAAAAACTATAGTGATGGTAAATAAAATATTTGGTTTAGTACTAAGCACTTTTGAAAAATTTTTGGTACTTTTTGATTTAATTCAATTGTTAAGGTACCCTTGCAATATTATTGCCAATTTTATTATCATTCAATGTGGCCAACTCAATATTAAAAATTTTTCACATTTCTTGAGTTTGCAGAAAGAATCGAAACCTTTTTGATTTTTCTAACCATCCAATATGACATACACACTGGTAATTTGTTGCACACTACCAAAAGTTGCACAAGAATATTGCATGGTGCGTTTAACTTTACAATAAACATTGATGCGCTCAATCTTGTTTACCTAAAACAACACTCGAATTTTACCATATTGCTAAATAATTTGCCTGTATTCAAATAATCATCTAACACATGTTCTATACTGCGAAAATTGTAATCCTAAATTTTAGTTTTATTTTATATATATTAAACCTTGTTATTTGTAAATGAATAAAGACACTCAGAGTTTTTACTCTGTCTCTAGCAGGCTGTCTTTTTCTGACGGTGCACATTCTGCACCGTCAATACTGCTCAAGGATGAGAAAGTGCAAATTTGCATCGTGTGCAAATGACCACGCTGAATAATCCAGTAACAAAATAAAAAGTAAAACAAAATTTACTGCAACAAAGCACTTAATCGTCAGCTGGGCCACTTTTTTACTTTTTGGACTGAAAATGTAAATAAGTAATTTATTTACCAGTTTATGCATATGAAAAACGTTTGAGAGATCTTTTAAAAAGATTACTCTGATTTTGTGTAAGTTTTTTTTAAAAAAAGTAGATAAACGAAAGTACATAAAAATTAAATTCAATGACCTCCGGTCTTTATTATGGTGATGCATTTTACCGAATAGTGACCAAGGACCTGCGCCGATCATATTAATCAGCGACGGCGGATGAATAAATAAATTGGTGCTGGGGCCTTAAGCCGATTAAGGTTTTTGTTCAATTTCTAGCTATTTTCCATCTCTTGCAGATGCGTCATTTAGAGCAGCATTTTTTAAATAAATAATTAAAACTATTAGAAGATTGAAAGAAATGTCTTTTAATTTAAAATACCTTTTAGGAAAAACTAATATTTCGGGTTTGAATAAAGACTTTTTTTTAATAACAAAATTAAACGAAAATATTAACTGCTACAGAAAATCCGTATTTATTTATAGCTTGTTTTTTAAAAAACAGGTAAAAAAGTTGAAAAATATGTTTCTTTGTATTTTAATAACAAACTTTACAGATTACTTTTTAAATAAACTACAATCGGTAATGGAAAATATATTGTGAGTGTATTAGTTTAGACATAAACTGATACACTTAGATACAAAACTAATACAGATACAATGGGCCCATATTTCGAATGAAATTTAATACGATTGCGTATAGCGTCACATAGAAATTTATATGAATACATAAAGATTCATATAATTTTTTTTCAATCGGGCTGTTATTTAAAAAATTTCGTGCATGTGATTTTCTTATTAAGTATTTCTGTGTTATTAGGTATTTCCTGTGTTGCAATATACACCCAGAAAACAGACACGGTCGTATCAACCGTATTTGTAGACAAGCGAATGGTTGCTTGTAGCTACCGAATTTGTTGGTAGTTATAATCGAATTTTTGTTGAAGCAACCGAACTTCTATTGTCAATTCAATAGAATGATTGTTATTTTAATCGAATGATTGTTATCACAGCCGAAAATTTCGGTCGCAGCAACCGAAACATTCGATAGGCGACAAATACGGTAGCGATGACCGTTTCTGTTTTCTGGGTGTATGTTTACCCAGTTAATTTTTTTTTCTTCTAATTTAGCATTTTCATCGATGAATTTAACAGTGGCTTGTCGTAGGAAGGAAGCCTTTTAAATATAATTTCTTGGAAGTTTTCTGCCTAAACAACTTCTTTGGAAGATAGGTAGGGATACAATATTGCTCTTAAGTAGTTTTTCAGCGTAGTGAGAATGATTCCTTATTATGAAAAGTCAATGTTAAATTCATCGAAGAAAATGCTAAATCAGAATTATTCTTTGGCAGAACAGTTTTTGCTATGTAGTGTTAGAAATAACTAATGCTGTACCACCAGGTGTTGTTAAAACGTTTTGAAATCACTTCCAATCTTCACCAAAACTTATTCTTATCAATAGCTTGGCTGTTATTAGATCGAATGACATCCTATTCAAAAAGCATTGAGTATTGGGATTGGAAAAAAAAATGAGATTAGATGTTTTTAACTCTGTAGGTTGATTTCTGCACATTTTTCGAAAAAATTGGACCTGTGATGACAAGTTTGTGCACGAACTTATGTCACACACTGTAGTTGGGTGGTTAGTGGTAAAATAGCAATAACAACACACATCCCAGCAAAAAATAACTTGCATTTGGCAAGCAGTAACTACATTTGTATGGTTCCAAAATAGCGTTTCACCGCCTTGCATACAATAAAGCAATTAGGGAAGGCATTCTGTTGTGCTTCCCAAAATGCCTTCTTTGAAGCAATAAATAATGCTTAGAAGGAAGCAATAAAGAATGCCATGAAGCATTAATGTTGTCAATATACAAAAAAGCGCTTCTTATTGCCTAAGAAGGCATGAATTTATTGTTTCTAAGAGCACATGAAAGAAGCGCTTTTCATCTGCTTCAAAGAGGCATACCAAGTGAGACATCGCAAACAAAAGTCATGCCTTCTGGATTTGCTGTGGAAGAGCTTCATAATTAAATAATGCCTTCCTTGCCACAATAGCAAGACGCTGAACACATAGCAAGACTACTAAACACATAGGAACAACCATTAGGTTAAATAAATTACCCTATTAAATATCGACATATATGGATCTATACATGAACACATATGCTTCATATGCAGGGTCCGCCATCTAACGTTTTTTTTTTCAACTAGTGCTTATTTCGTGAATGGTAACACTTAGCTCATGTCTGATTTGACAGATAATTAGTTTTATCCTTCCGCTGAACGAATATGGTTGTGTATGCGATTGAACAACGCTGGGAAATATTGCGTTTTCGCTTCGCTAAGTGGGCCTGCGATCGACTTACAGAAGATGCCGATTTTGCCAAAAAAAACATATTTTCAGATGAAGCTCATTTTGATCTTGGCGGGTATGTAAACAAGCAAAATTGTCGCATTTGGGGCACAGAAAACCCGCACGCATACATTGAAAAGCCGATACACCCAAAACGAGTCACTGTTTGGTGCGGATTTTGGTCCAGAGGCATAATTGGGCCATTTTTCTTAAAAATTGGACCGATCGTGTAGGCTACTGCATGGCCAGCCGAGGCTGGCGTTACCGCCTAAACAAACCTAAGAGGCACATTAGGCGGCACTCCTCTAGAGATTCGACAAGGAATATTTTTGCTCAAATATATATCACCAGACAGTCAATACGGACAGTTCTGCTTAATGATTTTCATTTCTTTCCTTTAAAAAATCAAATAACAAGCAAATTGAACGCAGTAGACTTGCCCCTTAGCTTGAAATGTTCTCTGTAATTTGCACGGAATTTCGCTTGCATTTGACGTCATCGGGCGTGTCAGTCATTTTAATTCAATTGTTTTTTAAAAGCCATTAAAAATACTTAATAAAAATGTTTTGCTTTTCAAATGAAAAAATAAAAAAGTATTTATATATATTGAAAAAGAAGTTCTTTGATTTTCTTAATGTAGCAATATTGAGCAGCCAACCTGTATGCACATATGTAGGTTTTTATAAATGGTGTGTATGTATGTATGGATTAGTAGCAATCGCATGCAGTGATGCCAGGTTTAACGATTTATCGTCATGTTGAAGATATTTAATACCCAAAATAACTAAATGAGTATTGGACGATTTTTGCTTCCAAAATGACGATTTTTTGACAATAGCTTAATATATCAGCAAGACCTACTTATTTATCATTCTCATAAAATCGCCGGATCTATTATTAAATTTATATTATATCGTTAAAAATTAAAAAAACATTGTTTTATTTGCTAATATGATGTGAAATATAATTTTGCAAAAATCCAAATCCTAGAATTAAATGAAACTTAATCCAAACCGGAATTATTTTTTTATAATTTCATTATGGGTTGAGCTTAATTTAGTTTCTGTGTTTATATTTTTAGAACATTTTTGACATTTTTATAAAATTTAATTGGTGTTAGATTTAAATAAAAATAAAAAAAATTTTATGTTAAAAAACAAGGCATGAACTTTTTTGCGAAACAAACAGATCTCTAGCCCCAATATATTTCATGTTGAAAGATGATATATATACAGCTTTAAATGAAACAAAATAAATCCAAAAATAAATCCGGAGCTTAAAAAATAGGCCTAATAATATAAATAAAGCGCCTAAATTTAATAATTAAAAAATATAACATTAAGTTTGTTCGATAACACAAAAATTTGTACAAGTGTTTACTGGAAGGTGTTCCTTTAGACAAATACTCAGTAAAAACTGGTCAAAAGAGAGAGTAACGTGACAATTTGATGCCAAATAACTTACAAGTTTTTACTGGATACATTTTTGACAGTAAAAATTTGTAAGAAGAAAATAACATGTGATTGAAAAAATTTTATATTTTTGTTAAACAGAAGCAAATATTAAATTAAATTATACTTGTTTATGCATTTAAAGTGAAAAATATTAAATAATTAACTATGGAAAAATATAAAAAACATTAATTCTTTTTGGTCGACAATTTCAATTAACTTTTATCTTTTCCATAATGACCAGTTGATTTTTTTTTTAATATTTAAAACGAGCTGTTTTATCTAATTTAATAATTCCTACACATTTTCCGTTCGCTTACTTTTTTGTAAATTTGTCTTACTTTTTGTAATTTTGTTACTGTGTAATTTTTACTGAACTTTACTGGAAAAGTACTCGAACGGACTTATTGTTAAAGAATTTCCAAATGTTGTAAAAGAATTTAAGATTTAAAAAGTTGTGCTACTGAAATGTTGTTCACAGAATTTTGTAGATATTAGAGATTAACAGTTAAAGTCGTAAAATCTGTTGTATTTATTTGATCTTTCAACATTTTATAAATATGAATATCGTTGTAAAATATAATGATTTTCGAAGTTTAAACCAAAGAGAAGTGTCAAAAATCGCGTTATATTACAACGATAACACGTTAACATTTGAAATATGAATTACATTATTGTATTTTATTTTTTATTAAAACTTTATCCCTATTCTAACATATATTTTTTTTTGACGACTTTTTAACGATTTTTCAAAATATGATGACGATTTTTTCTAAAAAATTTGACGTTTTTATGCTCTGCAAACCTGGCAACACTGGTTATGAGTGCAAATGTGAGAAGACCTCGAAAATGTTTAAGCTAATTTATAAAGAATTCTTTTGTTTTCCAGATACCAGGCTTGCCAAGATACCCTTTTTCGTTAACCTCAACAAATCAAAAAATCACCAATTAGAAAAAATGTAGAACAAAATAGTTGACTTAAAATTCTTGATTTATTTGACTGCATTAACCGGAGTTGCCAGACACATTAATCGTTATCAGATCAAAAAAATATCCAGGAACAAAATCCCCGAATCCAACAATGTAAATTCATAACTTTTTTTCGGACACTATTTTTACTTATTCTCATTCTCAACCTTTAATAAATTTGCAAGGAAACTCTTAAACTCTAATTACATATATTAAAAACCCCATTAAATTTAAAGGACATTCACTTTCAGAAGTTTTTTATTTAAGACATATGTATAAGGTGCATATTTCATCTTAAAATCTTTTGATTATATGCATTTTTTTTTCTTAAATCACTAATTTTTATTTAATACATACAAAAATAATCTAAATTAAAGTATTGATGTGTAAAAACCAATCGAATTTTGGGAAAATTTCTTAGGGTTCTTATTCTAGGAGTCGTAAACGAGAATTGCACAAGCAACTGAGCTGAAAAACAATAATTTGAAATACCAGTTTCTTTAATTTTTTGTGTCTCGAAAAAACCCTAAACACTCGAAAGATTTTCTTTTATAATTTTTGACAAACTTAGTTTCATCACACTTTCCGTTTTACTTATGTGATGTATAGTATAAACACATGTGTTGTAATGTAAACGGGTATTTAATAATTATTTCATTATGTATGTCTCCGCAAGCGTATTTTTGTTCACTTAAATTTATCAAAAATTCGGATTATTCGAAACGGTTTTGATGCGTTTGTATATATTGCATCTCTTTTAACGATCCAAAAATATATTTTAATAATCCATATTACTTTCATTATTATATAGCCAAAGAGACGATTCTTTTTTATACAAAATAACAGGCGAATTTAACAACAGTTTTTTTAACATCATAAGGAACTTTAAAAAAAATGTATATTTTCACGACACGTTCTTCTTTAGGTAATCAGAATAACCATTTCACCTTTGAAAACCCACTGTTATAAGCATGCACAATTTCGGATTCATTTTAGTAAACTTTAATTAAACATTTTTTCTTTTGAAACATCTCAAATACATTAATCAATCAGTCATACTTTGTTTTACTTATAAAAACAACATTATTTTTGTTAGTTTTACGAAGAATATAGATATTTATATTGTTTGCACTTTACCTGGTTAATGAAAACACCGAGATGGAGGGTATCCAAAAATTCGGCACAGTCGAATTTAATCTTTTTTATACCAAATTCGGCAGATCGGACTTCAATGCTTTCACTTGTTATTAGAGCAGTTTGAGAAAATTTAAAAAAATCGAAAGCTTTGTTCGCGGGCACCAACTGTTAGACCTAGTTTTAGAATAATCGCAACAACAATTGATACAAATCGAAAGTTGAATAGAAATAGTTGATATAAAAAGAAAACTATACTTTTTATATTCCAACAGAGCATTTAGCTAATTTAAGCAAAGCGTGTCTGCAATCAGACACGTAGCTAGGGGGTGGCAAGGGGGATAGAGCCCCTCCCCCCAAATGATTTGACAAATTTAAAAACCTAATGCAATTTGTAAGGTAGTAACAATGTTATTGATAAATTTGATATTAAAAATATTTATTTTTTACTTGGATCAAATAGGAAATGCCCATTAGTTCAGTATTATATGGTTCGAATCTTCAAATTTCATTAGAAAACATCGTCTGCAAATGGTCGGCTATCATTTTTAGAGCTGATTTTCGACAAAAAAGCAATAAGTCTAAAAAATAAAGTCATTTCATAAGAGATTTCGTTGTCTTTACCTTAAAATATAAACAAAAGTTAGCTTGAGACAATGCAATGTGTCTACACAGAAAAAACTAAAATTGAGTTTCAATTAAAATATTTGTTTATTCAGTTACAAGTTTAATTGAATTCGGTCATATTGAGGAAATTGTAGTAACAATTAAAATAATATGTAGCCATTTAATTGATATTATTTTCAATTATAGTTTTATTCATATCTATTAAAAATTTAATTGAATATTAGAAAGTGTTTTGCAACCGTCAGATAATGACAATCGTAATTAATTTTTTATATTAATTACTGTAGAATATTTCTTTAGTTAGTCTCTTTACAGGAAGAAGAAGAAGAAAACATTTTTATTGAAAAATTTTACGGACACAAGGGATACACCAGACTGCCGCAGTTTCGTCCCCCTCCTGGGACTCGTCAGTGGTTAATTTATGTGTCAATTGAACAAAGTATTTTATATTGTTAATTTTGCTCTATATGAAAAACTTTTTATTTTTTGGTGTCGTACTGTGATTTGAACTCACGGTCTTAGCATCAAGCTATGCATCGTAATCTCACCTCTTAACCAGTTGAGCCACGATCGACACAGCGTTGACTGCGACTAAATTGGAGTTTGGTCACACTACGTACACACAAGTATTGTTTTGATCAGAAGAGACAGAATTAGCTAATACCAATGCACAATTCATTTCTCAACTAGAATGCTTTTTCTTCTTAATCCTATCTCTTTTTCACAAGTAATTATCACGTTTTATGATGCGCTTTATTCACATACAATAGTTGGATACCAAGTGTAGGTTAGAGATTGAGTCGCCGTTAAGCAAGTTTATTCAAATTTTATGTTAGAAAGTGTTTTGCAACCGTCAGATAATGACAATCGTAATTAATTTTTTATATTAATTACTGTAGAATATTTCTATAGTTAGTCTCTTTACAGGAAGAAGAAGAAGAAAACATTTTTATTGAAAAATTTTACGGACACAAGGGATACACCAGACTGCCGCAGTTTCGTCCCCCTCCTGGGACTCGTCAGTGGTTAATTTATGTGTCAATTGAACAAAGTATTTTTATTGTTAATTTTGCTCTATATGAAAAACTTTTTATTTTTTGGTGTCGTACTGTGATTTGAACTCACGGTCTTAGCATCAAGCTATGCATCGTAATCTCACCTCTTAACGAGTTGAGCCACGATCGACACAGCGTTGACTGCGACTAAATTGGAGTTTGGTCACACTACGTACACACAAGTATTGTTTTGATCAGAAGAGACAGAATTAGCTAATACCAATGCACAATTCATTTCTCAACTAGAATGCTTTTTCTTCTTAATCCTATCTCTTTTTCACAAGTTATTATCACGTTTTCTGATGCGCTTTATTCACATACAATAGTTGGATACCAAGTGTAGGTTAGAGATTGAGTCGCCGTTAAGCAAGTTTATTCAAATTTTTATGTTAGAAAGTGTTTTGCAACCGTCAGATAATGACAATCGTAATTAATTTTTTATATTAATTACTGTAGAATATTTCTTTAGTTAGTCTCTTTACAGGAAGAAGAAGAAAACATTTTTATTGAAAATTTTTTACGGACACAAGGGATACACCAGACTGCCGCAGTTTCGTCCCCCTCCTGGGACTCGTCAGTGGTTAATTTATGTGTCAATTAATTGAATATTGTTTTTTATTTCAAACGAATTTTTAGTAGATACTATTAAAACATAAACTTAAATTGAAAAAAAAAAATCGCCTACAATTAGGAAAATAAATTACTAAAATTCAAAACAAATCGCCAAAGTCACAAAATTTTAAAAAATCACCAAAATTGTAAAAGAAAATCCCCAAAATTTTTTTTCAATGAATCAGTTAAAAGTTGAATTGAAATTTTTTTTGACAATAATTTGTTCTGTGTATTTTGACACGAA
Organism: Delia radicum; assembly: GCA_021234595.1. Lineage (NCBI taxonomy): Eukaryota > Metazoa > Arthropoda > Insecta > Diptera > Anthomyiidae > Delia > Delia radicum. The sequence continues at coordinate 132,908,764 of CM037851.1, forward strand.
ATAAATTTAAGCCTCAAACTTTGATCGATATGCAACATGTGTTAACGTGGTCCAATTTGATTCAAATGTTCACAATTTCTTTTTCAGACTACATGTAAACAAATTTCGATCGGCACCCCTTAAAACCAAACATGTTTTGAAAACTAGAAAATACGGTAAAGGAAATGCAAAGATTAAAAATTGATATACTTGGCGTTAGCGAAACCTGGTTGAAGCAATCAGGACAAAAAGAATTTAATGGTGTTAAACTGTTCCACTGCGGAAACGACACTCCACAGCACAGACGTGGTGTTGGGCTATTCGTCTCTCAAGAAATCTCCAAAAGTGTGACAGAATTCGTCCCTCTTTCTGATAGACTTGTGCTGCTAAAACTGCATTCCAAGCCCGTTAATTTTAATATTATACAGGTTTATGCCCCAACATCAGATAGCAGTGATAATGACATCGAAACTTTCTACTCGGAAATAAACAAAGTTTTAAAAGCAACCAAACCACATGATATAACCATTGTTATGGGAGATTTAACGCCAAAGTCGGAAATGTTGCTACTCCAGATATAACTGGAAGGTTTGGACTAGGGGACAGAAATGATAGAGGCAGCCGCCTAATACAGTTTTGTCAAGAAGAAAAATTTAAAGTTACTAACACCTATTTTTGCCTTCCCCCAAGGCGTTTATATACGTGGAAATCTCCCCAGGACTCAGCTGACACCATAGTAAGAAATCAAATTGATTATATTTTAATAAATCAACGTTTTGGCTCTTCTATTAAAAACGCATCGACTTATCCTGGGGCCGATGTTCCATCAGACAACAATTTACTTGTGGCTAATATTAAATTAAAACTATCTTCAGTAAAACGACAATCTAAACCAAAAGGTCTAAATCTAGATAAACTTAAAAACGATAGAATCAAACAAAATCTTTCTATAAATATAAATCAAGAACTTTCTAATCTGCTAAATACTAATGATAATCCTATTAGTCTTTGGGACCAGGCAACAAAGGTTATGAACGATGCGGCAAAGCAAAGCCTGGGTGTTAAAAGGCGCCGTGCAAAAGAAATGTGGATAACGGAAGAAATTCTTGACTTGATGGAAGAAAGAAGAAGACATAGAAATATAAATGATGAAGAATATAATCGTCTTAATAAAATAATACGTTCAAAAGTACGCAATGCAAAATTTACATGGACTAGAACCCAATGCGAAGATATAGAACAATTGCAGAGAGTACATGATGATCTAAATTTACACAAAAAACTAAAAGAACTATGCAACAATCATAAAAACGTTAATTCAACCATTCTTTTAAATAAAGAAAATCAAATAGTAACCGCAAGTAATGAGAAAATAAAAATATGGGAACAATACATTAATGAGCTTTTTAATGATTAAACAAGGTCTATTACTCCCGAAGACCTTAATGCTACAACATTTTCTGAAGACAGTGAGCTTCAAATTACAAAATCAGACATCATAACTGCCATAAAATCGTCAAAAAATAACAAAGCTGTTGGTTGCGATGAACTTCCATCTGAAATTGTAAAGCTAATTGACGATAACGGCATTGATGTCTTATTAAACGTTTTTAACCACATCTACAATAGTGGCGAATATCCAGATAGTTGGTTAAAATCTACATTTGTGGCACTCCCAAAGAAAGCCAATGCTAGAATTTGTAAAGATTTTAGATTAATAAGCTTAATGAGCCACACGCTTAAAATATTTTTAAAGGTGATACACCAAAGAATATATAACCAATGCGAAAACGCAATGGGTTGTACACAATTCGGATTTAAACACGCCATGGGTACTCGTGAAGCCTTATTCAGTGTCCATGTTCTTGTTCAGAACTGTAAGGATGTCAGGAAGGATGTTTTCATGTGCTTTATAGATTATGAAAAAGCTTTTGATAGAGTACAACACAATAAGCTAATTGATATTTTGAAAACATTGGGCATCGATCACAAAATAATTAGATGCATCCAAAACCTTTATTGGAATCAGACGGCAGAAGTCCGTGTAGGAGATATTGTTACTCGCAATATTCCAATAAATAGAGGCGTTAGACAGGGTTGTATCTTATCACCCTTATTATTTAATGTTTATTCAGAGCAAATATTTGGCGAAGCTATTGATGACATAGAACTGGGCATCAAAGTAAATGGCCAATATATAAACAATATTAGATATGCTGATGACACGACTTTAATTGCTGATAATTTACAAGATCTACAACATCTTCTCGATCAAGTCTGTCATTACAGTAAACAATATGGTCTCGATATAAACATTTCAAAGACTAAATTTATGATCGTTAGTAGAGGAAATAATACACCCTACTCAAGTTCATCTATGAATATAGATAACAAGCAAATAGAAAGGGTATACAGTTTTAAATACCTTGGATGTTGGCTCACTGACAGCTGGGACTGTGATAAGGAAGTGAAATATCGCATAGAAATGGCCAGAAGTGCTTTCTGCAGGTACAGAAAGATTTTAAGTAGCCGCGATATCAACATCAACCTAAGAATTAGGTTTACAAAATGTTACGTTTGGTCAGTCTTGCTGTATGGTGTAGAAACATGGACACTTAAAGTTGATACCATGAACAGACTCGAAGCATTTTAAATGTGGTGCTATCGAAGAATCTTAAGTATAAAATGGACCGATAGAGTAAGAAACGAGGAAGTATTACAGGCTTTGAACAAAGACCGTGAGCTCTTAAAAAACATCAAGCGCCAAAAAACAGCATACCTCGGTCATATAATAAGAGGACCAAAATATGAATTGCTACAGCTCATTATCCAAGGAAAGATTGAAGGAAGACGTGGAATCGGTCGCAAGCAGTTATCATGGCTCAGAAATATAAGAAATTGGACTGGGTTACGAACAATGAATGATCTTATAAACACTGCTAGAAATAGAGATGATTTTTTAACTATAATTAATAATATTAATGAAATGTACATTATAAAAATGTATTTAGAATACTTATGTAATATTTTAGAATATTTAAGTAATGCTCGAAAAAATATGTAACATGTAAAAAAAAAAAAAAAAACTAAATGTATGTAGTCGCTAAAATCCAGAAGTGGATATGCAAATAAAGAAGACGAAAAAGTAAAAAATTTAGGTAAACACAAAAGAACGCTTGAAAGGGTAAACACACAAGAACGCTCCGTAATATAAATCAAAGTGAATTCGAAATCCATAATTTAGTTTGAATAAGACCTGTGCGATGTCAGGTATATTCTTAAATTTTCCAATTGGATATTTTTTCTTAATCATTAATTCATTCACACAAATGAGCTTAAATGCTTCCTTGGAAAATTTATGATTTTGTTAATACAGGACATGGAGTATAGCTCCCTCCAATCTTAAAAAAGTCGGATATATGAAAAAGGAAAAAATAGTGAATATTTTGTTCACCAATATTTAAAAAAATTCAAATAAGTGAAAGTCTGGGTCGACGAAATAGTTTCAAAATGGCTTTCAAGTGGTTTCTGGAGTATCTTAACGCTGTTTTTAAATAAGTCTAAATTTCCTAAACTTTAAACATATTATTATACAAAGCTGTGTTCAATTTCACCGCCACTTTTAAGCCCCAAAACATTTGATTGCGCCGCTGAAAAATACGTTTATTATAATTTTTTTGCTCCTTTATCACATATCCGTATTTTATTAAGTTTAACGGGAACCCATCGGAAAAGCTTCCTTGTGAGTGTCGGCAATTTATATAGGATATTAACCTTTTAGTTTGTCTACAAAATCTTAAACTTTTGAGTTTACGAATAAAAAATACGTAGTTTTTTTGGACGTAATAAATCTTTAATTTCGCAAAGTTAAAACGTTTGCATAAAATAATACATTATTTTATATACACCTATAATTTTTTGTCTGCCAGTGTATTTAACCGGACATAATTATATAAATTCATATATAAAATCAATTTCGTAGAAAAATTTTAATATGATGTCATATATAGTTGCGCCTTATCGCATCTCGCTCAATATATAATTGTATATTGGATATAGAATACGTTAAATCTAATACTATTAATAATGACTTTACATATACCTAGACATTGCAAAATACAAAATAATATTTATTTAGACATTATATCATATTTAAAGACACACAATTTAATTTTGGATAAAATTGTATATTACCCCATGCAGAGTCACACTAGAAAATTTGTCAATCATATTTTGGATATAAATATATATTACATCAATACAATAGTACAATTAATTGTATCATTTTGTGTATAATTTTGTACACAAAATTTATCCCAATTTTTGTCTTTTGAGCTGATTTCTTTCTAAATGTCTTCACCTTTTACACAAAAGATGCATTAAACTAAAAAATAACAAGTTTCATTTGTAACATTGGGAGTTTTAAATTTAGGCTTAGATTCTTCATTTCCGAAGTATTTTTTTCTCAAACAACTTCAATTTTTAGGTAATTTCAAGAGAATATATTGAATAAAATAAAATGTCCAAATGGAAAGGAATTTGCTACAAATTAAAAAGTCGTAAAATTGTTTCAAGTGGCTAAAGTTTAAAAGTATTAATAACGTTGAAGCAAAACCCGTATTAGACGGTGTTCACTTTGGTGAACAATGAAGTAACCCCAACCCTGACTTTAACAGCGCCCTCTAGTGTGCAAACCCAACGCAAATGCAACTCAGCATAAAGTTTAGCTGTCAGCATTTGCGCGGTGATCACACACTTGTTCGTGAACTTTTACCCAAGCAACGTCAGTCGTCTTGTTCGTTAGCCTGCAATAAACCAACACCGTGTTATATTAGTGATCAACAATTCTTAAACAAACAACAACATCACAGTTTAAATAAATATAAGTTAAAGGTTGTATTTGTATAAAGGAAACTAAAGTTTGTATTCACAGCTAGAGTTAAACTTAATGTAAACCCTATCCTTCCATTTAAATCCTTACCCTAAAAATTCTTAATCTGTACATAAGTACAAATAAATTTTATAACGTTTTATTAAAAATATATACACTGTTATTAAAAGGAACACATTAATACATACGGTAAAGTACATTGACACTAACTTTATACCCTTACCCCTCTAACCCGTTTCTTCAGACGGTAATTATTTCTGCAAATATTTCGGATTTTAATGAAGTTTTAAAATCAAAAACCGTCCATTACTCGGACGTAGTTTAATCTTATATTATTAAATTAAAACTAAACTAAACTAATTCAAACTTATAAAATTCTATGGGTCCATTTCTGGGATAATACTGTATTAAGACTAATATTAATTTTTTTTAATAGGTTCATTAAAAGTCGAAAGTTTTGATGTGCACTACGGTTATAACTTTTGCCTTTTTTTGCAATTATCAAATTTTAGCTACGCTATCCTTATATCGGTCCATAATAATATAAAGTACCGCAATTTTATTTTTCGCGGTTTTCAAAAAGGTTTCCGCATAATAATCTCTTAGTTTAATTAAACTAAAATTTTAATGTAAACGTTTTCAAATTTGAAAACAGATCAAAGCATTGTTTCACGATATAGACTTCAAATTCGCAAAATAACGAACACAATGTGTAAAAATTTATTTAAAATATGTTGTGCAGTATTATTGGTCAACTAGTACAACTTAAAGTTAAAAACTTGGAAAAAATGCATTTTAAGGAAATGCACTTTATGCGGGCGGATTTCTGTTATTAATACATTATTGCCCATTACGTGCTTATAGGTAAAAATTTAGCAATACAAAGTTGTAACCCTAGTGTGCACATATTTTTATATGTTTTGATGGGTTACAAAAAGTACATAATCAAAATAAAAAATAGAAAATAGAAAAGGTGTTTTTTGGATGGGCTTTAAAAAAGGGGCAAGCAGGGCCATATCCTGGTGAAAATTTTAAAAAATGTACTTATGAAAACATACATATGTTTTTAAAATCAATATTGAAGAATGTTTTCTGAATTTAAAGATTTTTTGTTGATAAAAAGTTGTCGAAATTATTATTAACTTTAAAATTGTTTTTTAGTCCGGGTTTTAATCTAGCAAAATTTTTAATATGAAAAAACTAACGACTCAAACCCATTTTTACCACCAAAACACTCTAGTTTTGAGATGTTTCTGATGACAAAAATAATGGAACATTTAAACTTAAGAAAAAACTTAATTATAACGATTTGGTGTTTCTTGCCGGACAAAGAATATTTTAAACCATTGAGATTTAAATAGTAGTCAGATATACGATGCAGAAATAAAACTATCGAATCTACCAAAATGTAGTTATATTTGAGCTAAATTTTAGATAATTGAAACTAACAAATAAATCTGCTAAAATCAGCAAAAAAATTTGCTAAATATTAGTAGACAAAACAAATCACAAAATATTTAAAATTTTTAAAGTTTTTTGAAGATTTCTTTTATGCGAATTAAAATCTAGCGTTCCAAAATAGGAAGTTTGAAATTTTTTAGTAACAATTTCTGTTGATTTTAACAAAACTTTCTGTTATTTGCATTTAACTAAATTAATGTTTAATACATGAACAATTTTAGTCATATTACAAATCTTGTTTGCTGTTTTTTGTCTACAAATATGGAGAAGAAGTTGTTGCTGATTTTAGCAGAGTAAATTGCTATTTTCTATTAACTAAAACTCAACGCTAATATAACTAAAATTTTGTAAATTTAATGGTGTTATTTTTTGTGTCTTATTTGACCATTAGTTAGCAAAAAACAATATGACAATTTGAAGGTCATTTGTTTTCTTCAAAAATATTAGATTTTGATAATTTTTCCCACAAAAATTCATAAAATGTTCAAAGAAAATTTCTAAATAAAAATTAGTTATTAGTTTCAGCTTCCATAAATGTTTAAGAAAAATAGTGGTGCAATCTTTTATTTAATATTCCTACCCCTTTGTATGCGTCTTGGCGGAAAAACCGCAGATTTTGAGTGTTATTAATGTACACATAGAGAATTTTAGTGGACGAAATAAAATTAAATTTTTTAGTAAATTAACGAAACTTTTCTGAACGCAGTGAACGAAACATTTCTTAAAATTAATGAAATAACGTCATACTTTTTAGGAAACTAGTTTTTAAATAATGTAGTTTTCATTGAGTGGATGAAACTTCATCGCTTCATCGCTTTAATGCAAAAATTCATTATTATCATGCAAAAAATTTTCTTTGTGCAGAATAGATTCAGCTGAATATATGTGAAAAATTAAATGTTTAAATATGAAATAATAAAATTATCATAACGTTAATAATAAACGTTAGTTTCCAAAAACGTTAAACGTTAGATTCCAAAAACAGACTAAAACATCTAAATTTAAAGTTTAAAAACTTTTAAACTTGTCGCAATACATCGGATAATTTTATGTCGCTTAAGACGAAACCCGCTTAAGACGAAACCGAAGGAACCAACAAAGTTTTTTCGTTATAAGCGAGTTTCGTATTAACAGTGGTAAAATTTGTTAACAATTCTTTTTGTTGTCCTCAAGATATTGAACATATTTATAAACTTTTTAAAAACTTATGATGTGAGCAAGATTATTCAAGTTCAGGATCATTTGTTTTTTGTTAAACAAAAACCCGTGCAATGTTTATTTATTAATTAAAAATGTCTTCATCCGCCATTTTAGTGCAGACTTTATCTACTGACAGCGTCACCGAAAATCTTCAGAGGACCAATGTAGAAGAGGTAGAAGACTTACCCAAATTATAATTTTTGAAAGTAAAAGATCAACGCTTTACCCGTATAGTTTTAGTTACTTAATGAGAATCAAAAAGCAATATTGGAAGAATTGAACTAATTCAAATCAAAAGTATAACATTTTTTACTAATAAAACATTGTTTGTGTAAAGGCTAGAAGCCCTAGTCATAATACACTGTTTACTTTCCTTTTTTTTTTGCATGGGATAGGTAAGTACCACACATGTATTTTGGGATATCGCGAACAAAAGAAATTAAGTAAATCGCCTGGTAACTAGTGAAACCATATTTGTGCTACTGGATTGACTGGGTTTAAGATTGGCCAAAGCACGACAAAGCAGGTGTTGGAAATTCTCCCGAGTATAAAACAATGAACCAGTCACGTGACGTGTCCTTTGATAGGTCCATTTCTTACAAAGTTATGACAGTATGAATGTATTATTGAAGTGCAATGTTCTTTTTGCTTGCCGTTTACAGCAATAGAATAAATTTAATCGAATTAATAGACACAAAAAGCAGTGCACATTGTGAAAACTTCAAATTATTTATTTAGACGAAAGACAAACTTAAAAAAAATACATAAAACTTATTCGCCTTGACCCAGAAAAAAGTACAAGTTCAATATCCTCCCTTTAAAGACCAGCAAAAAAAAAAAAAAACGAAATAAAATAAAGAACATATAAAAAACTTGTCTATTCACATTTATTTATATTTATATATGTACTATCAACGTACATATGTATGTGTTACTATAGATATGTATAAATATTTTTATAGAGATATGTGCGCTATATATTCATGCATACATGTACGTATGAATGTGGATCTGTACAACACATACATAGTTTATTTAAGAAGTACACAGAAACAATAAAAAAACTTTCTTAGACAAGGCTACAAAAAAATAATAAAAAAAATTATATAAAATAAAAAAAAAGAATAAAAAAATGGAATCTTATTAATGGCCATATACACGTACAATAAGCTCAAATACAAACGACATGGATACATACATGCAGACGTAAATATTTAACTATATTTATATACACACAGAAAAAAAATCACATTTTTGAATATGTTTGTTGGTAATTATATATATGTTTACAGTGATGTAAATTTTCAAACTAAACAAAGAAATATTTGCAATTTTAAAATGTTTAGATATTATGTTTGGGGCACGCAAACATACTTATAATAATCATATATTTTTTTGCACCCAAACATATATATTTTTGCCGGTAGACGTTTTTTACTAGTTCCAAACATATATTTATTGGAAATATGCCAAACGGAAATGTTTTCCAAACAAAGGTATATTACCAGCATTTATATTTCTAGCAGCGCGTAAGTATCGCCGATGCCAACTTGGTGCTTTTCTAGTTAGAATTATACTGTGTTTATAGTTAGAATTATACTGCGTTTATATCTCAAAATTGTATTTTGAGATATAAACGCATATATACATATTTGAATTTCAATCATATTATATTGTATAACATGATACACGAATAAGATTTCAAAATCTAGTACGCGTGTCATATTATGCAGTATTTTCACATTCAAATGATCGAATTACTTCCCAAAACTAAATATTTAGCGTTTAAACTTTAAACTATTGCACGAGGGCGGATCAATAAGTCTGTGACTTTTTGAATGAAACACAGTTTTTTGCAAAAAAAAAAAATTATTTTTCAACATAAACAACATCAATACACGTAGTCCAACGTTTCTCCAAATTTTGTATCCCATCCAGAAAATAGGATTTTCGAGGTCCATAAAATAGACATTTGTTTGATCAATAATTTCATCGTTGGAGCGAAATCTCATTCCACCGAGCCATTTTTTAGGTTTCGAAATATTAAATAGTCACTACACTCAGGGAACTTCTGCATTAAAAATATGTACTTGTTTGGGGTGCAATACAGTTTCATTATTTATAATGTAAATGTAAGTCATTTGTTGAACAAATAAAATTTTTAACTAACCTTGTAGTTCATTTAAAAAACAACTCACATCAAATGAATGTTTTATGATTTTACATTCATTTTTTACAGTTGTTTTTTTGTTATTTAAAAAAATAAAAATAAATAAATGTTTGTTTATTTTTTACTACCATGTGGTTCATTTTTACTACAATTGTTAGTCATTTTTTGAACATTAAAAAACAAATGACAATGTTAGTTGAATTTAATGAAATGTAAGTCGTCCTTTTTTTAAATGAAATTTCATTTGTTTTTTCTACAATTGCTGTCGTCTTTACCAACATAATTTCCTAAGTGTATGGGCTAAATAGAATATGACGGATTAGGTAACAATTCGTAGCTCAATTCAATTTCTTGACCATATGGGGGTTTTTTTTTTAATCCTCGTTAAATTGGTCCAATAAGTTGGCATAATATTCGCCGTTTGTTGTTTTTCCCTTTTGAAGGTAATCGTTGTGGATTATCCCACGTGCATTCCAAAAAACTGTTTCCATCACCTTATTGGAAGACAAACTTACCTTGGCCTTCTTCGGAGCCGGTTCACCCGGAGAAACCCATTGTTTAGACTGATGCTTGGTCTCCGGAGTGTTGTAATGGATCCATGTTTCATACACAGTTACAAAACGCCGCAAAAATTCATTCGAAATGCGGTTTAACTACTCCAAACAATCCTTTGAAGTTGTCACACCATTGCGTTTATGGTCAATTGAGAGCAAACGCGGCACATATCGTGCAGACAGCTTTCTTAAACCCAACTGATCATTTAAAATCGAAACCACACTGCCATATGCAATTCCTATGGCATCAACAATCTCACGCACTTTTACTCTTCGATCGGCCAACACCATATCGTGGATTTCTTCGACATTTTCGGGTGTTTGACCTCAATTGGACGCCCAGAACGTTCAGCGTCATTTGTACTTGTGCGACCACAACGAAAGTCAGTAACCACTTTTTTACCATTGAAATCGAAGGTGCAGAGTCCCCATAGTATTTATCAAGCTTTTCAGTGGTTTGATTCACAGTTTTTTTTTCGTAAAAAATAATGTTTAATGAGCACTCGAAATTCACTTTTTTTCATTTTTAAAAAAATCCACGAGGTTGTATGTTTTGAACAGCTGTTAAAAGCAAAGTAAATGACGGAACTTGTTCAAAATTTGACAGTAGTCTATTAGCAGGTGGTACTTAATGGGAGCAGTGTTGCTTTCCATATTATTTTTTTTTTTTAGATCAGAATGCACTATGCACCGCGACCAATGTAGGTCTTTTGTTCTGCCTAAGGCCCTCAGTGCAGCCTGACTGTCAGAAAGATGTAGAAGCGAGATCTGAGCGTTCCCCTGCACAGACACAGAGGGCTCAAATCTCCGCCTGAAAAATGGACAGATATTTTCCCATAGGTAAAGCACGCTGGAAGCCTGGTCCAAAGACGCCCGCACCCGTGTTCCCATTCGACTGCTTAGAGCCATCAGTGAACTGAACAACTGAGAACCATCTTCCGGTTCCCAAGATTGATTGGTCCACATGTCTCTGTCAAACAACAACACATCAAATTATCTATCAAAGATCCACTCCGGTGACACTCTGTCCGCAACCTATTAAGATGCGCGCGATCCTCATGTGACCCCTTAGGTCACCCCCCTCATGCCACCGAATTCACTAAGTCTAGAGGAACCCATACTGGCAACCTCCATTACAGAAATATGCAATGGCGGGATCCCCAGCATAACCCCCAAGGCATCCGTCGGGCAAGTTTCGCCGGCCCCTGTAATGCCAACACACACAAGAAGGTAGATTCTCTTAAGAGCATCCCTTGCCTTACTCTGCTCAACTTTTGGCCACCATGCAAGGGCAGCATAGGTGATCATCGGTTTAACAAAAGTATTGAACGTCCAGTAGACCATTTGTGGCCTTAGGCCCCATGTTCTCCCGAAAAGCCCCTGGCAGGCATAATATGCCCAGGTGGCCAAGATGTTCGTACCAGGTAAGGGAGCTAACAAGACTCACTCCAAGATACTTAACACTGCTAGAGAAGCCAACCGTCACACCCCCAACAACCGGCATAGACAGGTTAAGTTTTCTCCTTCTCGTGAATGGTACCAGGATTGTCTTCGGCGGATTGACAGACAACCCCTTTTGCTGGCACCACGAAAGAGTGAAGTTCAGAGCCTGTTGCATACGCATTTCATATAACTACGAAGGAAGTTCAAAAAGTCACGGACTTATTGATCCACCCTCGTAAACTAAACTTTAGACTATTCTAACTAGATAAGCATCATGTAGGCATCAGTGGTAGTAAGAATATGTGTGTAAAAAAAATATAGAAATATATAGAAATGTTACTAAGGAGTGAGATCGTTAGAATTTTAAACCGCATTTTCAATTTTTGATATACAAAAGTGATTTAAAATTATCTTTTAAAAAGTAGTCAGATTATCATGAGTAGGGCAAGTTTTTAATGACATTTGCAATAAAAATCTACTTTTGGCATTTTTTCAATCATATATATAAAATTAATTTTCAGTGTTTTTGTTCGTCATACAAATTTTTATTTTTAAATGGTTGTGTCTGACATTTTGTAAAAGTGATCAAATTACTCCAAGCAAGGTCGTCATATACTTTTTTTTTACCGACCACTCCCACTTTTTATATAAATATATGAATTTGTTATTTAATAATGAAATTTTTATTTTCCTACTGATTTCGTTTAATTTGCAGCGCATTTTTTATTTAAAGATCTTATTTAATGTGTTCGTTATAAGAGTAAAAATTTGTTCGAAAATTCGTAAAGGGTCCAAGAAATTAGTCCGTTATATAAAATGTTCGCTATAAACGATATTCGTTGTAGCCGTATTACTCGTATTTTGTGTGAAATATGTTAGTATATGAGTTGGGACCAGAAAAATCGTTCGTTATAAAAAAAAGTTCTTTTTATCCGGTGCTCGTTATAACCATGTTCCACTGTATATTTAAAATAATCACCAAAAAAAAAATTTAATTTATATTTCAGAAAAATAAATTAACCAAAGTCAAAATGTTATACTAAGTTTTTTAGTTTTTTCCAATATTCTAAGCGCCAGCAAAAAAGTCGATTTTAATTTGCTTTGAACTAAGTGTCAGTAAAACATTTTGTTGAATTTGCTATTTTTTTTACTAAAAATCAGCACACTAATTTTCAGCAAAACACTTGTGCAGCTATTAGCAATTTTTCTGCAAGTATCCTTCCAGCAAACATTTTGCTGACTCAACTAATTTTTTTTTGGTAACTTTACGAACTTTTTTGAGAGTGGGTGTTTTGAACAGTATGGATTTTCCCAGCATAGCAATTTTTTTTAAAGAGAATTTTTGTGTAGCCATACTTCAAATTCTAGTTCACAACTCCGCAATCATACTCTAAAAAAAAGTCAGCAATAGTTTTGCTGTGATCGCTAATATTAGCAAAAAATTTGCTAAATTTTGCAACATTTTTGCTGAATTTACAAATTTTTTTTGCTTATATTAGCTATTTATTGGCAAGGATCCTCCTAGCAAAAATGTTTCTGACTTATTTTTGAGCGTAACACACATTTAATTTTGATTGTTTTTTAATAACTTTTTACCTTCTAATATTCTGCAGATCTTAACCGAATGTCTTGAGAATTGAATTAAGTTATGTGTGAAATATTTCTAAAAACATATAAAAATCCATTTCGTAGTTACATCTGGGGCGTTGTAATGTCTGTTTAATTTTGTCTAGATAAAAAGTGTGCCATTCTTTAATTACCACCAAACATATTCAAAAGCGTATTTTTTCTGAGTGTAGCATTTTGTACACATAATCTGGTCACTTCCTAAAAGATTACTTAATCAACAACTTTTGTTTACTAAAACAATAGCATGTTCACTTGCGTATTTACATTTAATTGATCTCAGTCCTCAGTCCTCAGTTTTCTATTTCTTTTTCTTCAAGTACAACTAATAGTTCAAAAGTAAGTTTCTGCAAAGGAATGTATTACAAAAATAAAAATATTAATTGACCTTGGCAGTTTTCTAGAAAACTTTAAGACTCTCGAATTGTATCAAATACAAATAAACACACACACACACAGTAAAAGATATATTGAAATATGTTGTATGTATTTTTGATTTGGGATGCCTCGGACAAAATTCCAAATATTAAATAATAAACCAAAATTTTATGGATGGGTACAAGGCACAAAATTGTGTGCACTGAGAACCTGCTATTTCTTGGTTTATCGAAATTTCAAGTTAATCAATAATACTCCACGACATCGAAAAAATTGATGAGGCTCTCTCCATTAAGTACACACAGAGAAATAAAGTGCCAACCGAATTCAAAAGTGTATATTAATGGTAACAACTTATAAATTCAGTTAGTACAACGATATTTATATTAGATTTCTGAATATTTTTTGTGTTACAAATAGAATTTTGTCGAAATAACCGAACTTTGTTCTGAAAACTAATGTTAAGTTGTGCCAACCTTCTGATAGCCGTAATAACCCAATTTGAGTCATAGTAACCGAATTTCAGTTGGCAAATAGCTTAATTTTTGTCTGTGTGTATATATATTTCGGACGCAATAGTGTCAGTGGCGTACTTTATTTCGCAAAACGCAAAAATATTTTGCGCAATTTAATGAATTTTGTATAAACCTATACAAGATTTTTCAAAAGCAATCAATCTTAATTCTTTCTGTTGAAATGTTAGAACAAGGCATGTCCACCTTATTTTTCGACTTGCGAAATTGAAATGTAACTCCGCCTAGAAATGTGCCTCTTGCAGTAAGACCAAATTTTGAAAAAAAAAATTAAGCTGATCGAATAACGGTAAGGTATGGTTTAACGGCCCTAAATTTGCTAAAATATATCAAATTTGTACAACATTTTCAAAAATGCATATTTTATGCCATGCCTCACATTGGGATATTTCACAAAATTTTTGGAAATAATTCGGCCATTTCTTGCCTAGAAGTCCGATTGCAATAAAATTTTGAACAGGTATAAGGGCTTACGTCACTTCGAGCTTAAGTTTTTATTTTGAACTGTGCAGACCCCCGGGCAGCGGAAATATGACCAACGAAAATAGGGACCTTTTTGCTTATAAAGTTTTAAGTGTTAAAAAAGTAAGTCAACAATTTGAAATTTATGTCCGAATGGATGTATATACAAATCCAAAATTTTTGTAACACAACTCGCTTTTATTTAAAAGACCTTCCATAATAGTATGCACATGTTCAGAAAGAAAATATTTATCTGGAGGTTAAAGACTATTTGAGGAAATAATCGCATAATTTTGATTTTTTTTAATTTATAATTTAAACGAAAGTAGTTTTTGAGTGGAACAATATATCTCATTATTTTTTTTTGTATCTAATCAAGCCTTTTTTTTTATTTAAATAACCAATGTTTTAAAAAAGAAATTGGAACCGATTTCGCTCCGATATTAGTAAAAAAAAATGGACCCTAGTTGGACCAAATTAGGAATTTTACATTTCTATATGGAAATATCTCGGGAACTATTAGAAATAGCCGACATATCTGGGCATGTTTTTTGTTAGTCTCTAGTAGTAGATTACAAATATTTTAATTTTCTGAAAATCGGATTAGAAAGAAAAACTGAAGAGCATTAAAATTTTTATATGCAAAAAGTTCCGTATTTTGGGTTTTCATAGTGCCGCCCCGGTCATATTACCGCACCGCATCAAACAGTAAGCGCGATATTACGTCACTTATGCCTGTTCCATATTTCATTGCAATAGGACCACTAAAAAAGAAATGGCTTAATTATTTCCAAAAATTTTGTTAAATATCCCACTGTGCGCCTATGCAATAAACTAAACTATTTTACGGCTGACCATAATGTACAAATAAGTGCTGAATCCAAATCTGTCCATAACATCATCACAGCTTTTTAAGTTATGGTATCTTTCGAAAACGTAGAAGAGATAACGTCCTCATTAGAGGACTAGGTTACCATATGCGGAATGAAATTGTAACAAATTGTGCAACGCTGATTAAAAAAAAGCATCTACAATATCAAACTTTTATCTTTAGTTTCGGTTAGCCACATGTTTTCTTATATTAAAGCATCAATTTTGCAAATTTGACATACCGAGGGCTTATATACAATAACCTCTATCTAAAAAAACAGAACTTTACAGTAGAGCAGTAAAAAAACAGTTTATTTCGCTTGTTAAAAGTTTTCTATGTTCTACAATATTTTTTTAAAGCGACTACTGATTGTCATGTATAGGTTATGATTGAAATCTTGCATTATGGGCAATTTTGTGGAATATAAAGGATTTTGCATTTGAAAAAATGTATGTGTAAATAAAATTTTATTATAAACAAATAAAAATGTTGCCATTTGCCAATTAAAATTCGGTTACTACTACTAAAATCGGTTGGTACAACTGAATATATGTTTTCACAACAAAATTCGGTTAAAACAACTGAATTTTAGTTATAACACCGAACATATTCATAAATAATATTTGAATATGGATGTATTAACCGAATTTATTGGTTGTGGCCACCAAATACACTTGTCAATTCGATTAGCACTTTGTTTTTCTGAGTGTAGATAGAGGGTTTTGTAAAGTAATGAAAAAAAACTATGTAATGAAATAATTTATGACTTCCGTCAATTTTTTAAATTTTTTATAGAAGTTAACAGCTATAATTACACTCTCAAAATCTTGTAAAATCTTCACTTTATTTAATTGTATTGGAAGTGGACCAGAATATAATTGTTTTGATTCATTGTGATCTTTATATGGTTTGAAACGAGGGGGTATGCCAATGTGTTCAATATCAAAATTTACTTTACGCTGCCATTTGGAAGATATAAAAGTGCTCTTAAATGAGATACCGCAGGATCGTTCTTTACATCATTGTAATTATGAAAAAAATCATAATTTAAATATACTGCATCGAATTTGTTTTTACTAACTTATTATTTTAATTTTACCAGTTTATCTGGCTTCTTGAGTCACCCTAACATAATCGTTTGGTAATTATATTAATTGATTTTTCAATTTAATCGCTATTTTTTAGTGAGCTCTGTCGCACTCCCTTTTTATATCGCCTTTTTTCTAAGAACTTCTCTTCAATAACTTTATTATTTTCTGCAGCAAAATTGGATACACACAGAAAATATATTAGTTGGAAATCGGACAAAAATACATAAAATCAGTTGCACAATAAGAAATGTTACTCCGATTATTGTAAAAACTTTATAAGCCACATTTTAGTTTTAGTTTGTTTTAGCCTTTTAAAGGTTAAAAAAATCCAAAAAAATATGAATTTTGCAGGACATTTATACTCTAAGTACTTGTAAAAAGTGTTTAAGCAATACTTCTGTTAAATATTAGGCAATCGACGTCTAGAAAACAGCGATATGCAGAAAAATAATGAATGTGGCTTATCAGGTTTTTACAATGAGCCCTTTAATTTCATTAATTAGAACAGTAATAATAATTCTTACATCCAAGAATTTTATAATACAACCAAATTTATGCTGCAATATTTCAATAATCGGTAATCCCAATAATCGGTCATCCATACTGAATTAAAAAAATAATTTTGGTAATAATCGGTAGACCCAACCGTTATACTAAATAAAAATAAGTACTTAGAACTACCAATGTGCATTATGAACAGATATTCAATATTTAGTTCAACAAAAATTTTTATTTATATTTACATAAAACAAAAATAAATACAAAGATGTTAATCAACACGGGCAAAAGCAGACAAAATTAAGAAATTGGAAGAGGATATTGTTCATGTTACACTCTAAAAAATGCATGTAAAATAACTATTATTAAACAAGTAAGATTTCTTGTAAAATTACATCAAATGCTTAATTTAAGCCACAATGTGTTTAAAATACTTAATTACATACTTTTTTCTGTAAATTTACATACAAAGTGTAGTATTTTGGATGTGTTGAAACATGTTAAAATCTTTATTTTTACATATATTGTGTTTAAATTTCAATGTTATGCATAAAATGCCTAAAAGGACATACATTAAACTGTAATAAATAAATTTGTTATATCACAATAAATTCTTTTGCCGAATCGCAGATATTTTAAAATTTACATCATTATTTAGAAGATCCTGATCTAGGTCAAAAGTATCATGAAGAACTCTCATCTCGCTTCATGCGAGAAAACCAGTATTTTATAATCTTTCTGTCAACATTTGAAGTTAGGAACCGAATTTTTGGGAAATTTTATATACATATCTTTAATAATTTTAATTAACGTACAAAATTTGGCGATATCAGTTAAAATATTCATTATTAATTGAAGTTTCTAATTTAAGTGCGTTTATCGTTTTATGTATTTGTAAAATTGTATGTTTAGGGTCCGAAGATATTGAAAAGAATCCATGAAGATTATATTAATATATAACATATGGAATCTTAGAAAAGTTAAGGTTAAGAAGAAGAATACAAGTTTTTCTCTGACAATTATAAACACTATTAATTTTCAAATCAGACCAGACTAGCTTCTGCCTTTTTTTAATGGATGTGTGATCAGCGATTTTTCATTTAAATTGTGTTAAAATGGAAAAATTGAAGGCAAAAATAAAAAAAACATTGTACAATTTTTAATGGAGAAAAAAAAATCAATTTTTAGTAAAAATCAAGTGGCAATATCTCGAAAACCGTTTGTCGGATTTTAAAACTTTTAAATATTCGTGCTATGCATTCCAAAGTCAATTAAAAATAATGTATTGTAAAACATATTTTTATTAGAGCAGTTTGAGAAAATTTTAAAAAATCGAAAGCTGTGTTTGCAGGTTAATGCTATCCGATTTTTATAAAATTCGTAGTTTAAGAATAATCGCAACAACAATTGATACAAATCGAAAGTTGAATAAAAATAGTTGATATAAAAAGAAAACTATACTTTTTATATTCCAACAGACCATTTAGCTAATTTAAGCAAAGCGTGTCTGCAATCAGACACGTAGCTAGGGGGTGGCAAGGGGGATAGAGCCCATCCCCCCAAATGATTTGACAAATTTAAAACTTAATACAATTTGTTAGGTAATAACAATGTTATTGATAAATTTAATATAAAAATATTTATTTTTGACTTGGATCAAATAGGAAATGCCTATTAGTTCAGTATTATATGGTTCGAATCTTCAAATTTCATTAGAAAACATCGCCTGCAAATAGTCGGCTATCATTGTTAGAGCTGATTTTCGACAAAAAAGCAATAAGTCTAAATAAAGTCATTTCATAAGAGATTTAGATGTCTTTACCTTAAAATATAAGCAAAAGATAACTTGAGACAATGCAAACTAAAAATTATATATGTCTACACAGAAAAAACGAAAATTGAGTTTCAATTAAAATATTTGTTTATTCAGTTACTAGTTTAATTGAATATTGTTTTTTATTTCAAACGAATTTTTAGTAGATACTATTAAAACATTAACTAAAATTAAAAAAAAAAAATCGATTACAATTTGGAACAAGAGGTTTTGAAGCAGCATCCAATGGTATATAAAACTTGACCACTTGCGACCTACTAATTGAAATATTTAACTAAATACATATTTTCGTTTCGGGTTTTCATACAAATTCTACGTATTTGGAAATAATGTTCTCCTTTTCTAATATTATAAATTTATGGTGCTCCTGTCATTAATAGATTAATATGTTTTTAACTAAAGAATTTATTAGATTCGAGGCCATACTTGGGTGTGATCGCTAAACGGTCATGACTTGGTATTGTTACGTTTGTAATGTAAGATGAGCGCAGGTTGGATTCTTACAGCCGCATGTTGTTGAAAAATTTTTAACACGTATTAATTGAGGTAAAATATGACCATAAATAACAAACCATTGCGGGTTAATTGAAGATTTTTAATAACTTTTTTGTAGATGCCGGCTTATTCAAAATTAAATATATATACAGATAATGTTAGTATACCTAAATGAATTGCCAATACTCTAAATTTACATTTAAGGCATGTCATTATTGTTAAGGGTCAAATATGGGCTTACTTAATTTTTTTAAATTAACAATTTTTGAGGTCTAATTGTTAGGACTCATAATAAACATTTTAACGCAAAAACATTTTCATATATTAAAATAAGTAAAATACATATGAAATTAAAAGTCGTAATAGTTAAGTGCTTATTTAACCCATTATGCATAAGTGATTATCCGTTATTAAGAGGTCTATATTTTGTATATTAAAATAATGCAAGAGGTAATAATATATAATTATTGGTAATGCAAACACTAATGAGATGCCATTAGTAATATTTTACCGTGTACATAGATTTTTTTTCGTAAAATAAAAAAAAACTAACAACAATTTCGTAATTTTGTAGAACTACGAAAGATTTGCTTGGTGCGAAACAACGAAATTCTTTTGTGAAACACAGAAAGAAATTCATAAAGTGCACAAAACAAAATCGTATATACGAATATTAAAAAAGATTTTCGTAGTAGGAAATAACGAAATTTTTCGTGAAATTTACAAAAGGTTTCGCATATATTAAAAAAAAAAAAATATTTGAAGGAGCGATCGAATAGTAGAAAATTTCTTTAATTTTGTCTTCACTATCACATATATTAATGTCACCAAATTGGAAGATGATAACTGCCCTACCTTGTTTGTTGGTTCGAGGCTAATATGTATGTATCTCTTTTCGACTCTGTGGATGTCAGAAATGAAATGTGTATTTTATTTGGTAATGGTGTAAGAACATTAAACTTAAAGTTCCATAAAAACTTAATATGTACATAGAAAATATTAAAAAGAAGAACAGAAAAAATTTAATATCCTGCAAAAAAAAAATGTCCTAGTAGAATAAAAATATTCAACACCAAAGTTAAAAGAAATAAAAAACAAAAACATATAAAACGAATGAACTTGGGAAAAAAAATATTTACAAATCGAATTTATCGAATGAGAATAAAAATGTTTATAGTTTACCACCTAGAACTCCTACTTTCAACTGAAACTACTACATGGTAGGTCCACAAATGACGTCATCATAAAATATAACTATATTGTAGTTATTCAAGTCAAGCAATTGGGCAGCCAACATAACCAACCGTATATGTCCCTCTAACCCATACAAATCTGGTATACTACTGATTTCCCCAATTCAATAGTTGTGTGTGAATGTGTGAGTGTGCATTTTTTTTTTCATTCACATGGTAAACAATAAAATACTATTTATAAAAAAAGCAAAGAATAAAAGAATAATAAAAGTCTGGATGAAAAAAAAAAAAAAAATAAAAAAATTATAAAAATTTCAATGTCAATAACTTAAACAATAAAAGAAAGATAAACAGAACGAAATAGTACATAGAACAAGCACAAAGTTAAGTTCAAACTAATGGCGAGTCTAGGATGAAATTCATTTTTAATACTAGTTAAACATTGTAGCAGAAGAAGAATCAAAGCTGGAAGGCGAGACAAAGTGGAATGCTTAGTAGCTATCAACCAAGCAATTGTAAGGGCAACAACATCAATGTAATGTGGTTACTAGTGCTTATGACTCCAGTGAGAGTGAAAGTTGGTCTACTTAAGTATGTTGAAATAAAAATGTTGTTACAACATTTAAAATATTGCACCAACATAGTAGGGAATGCGAAAAAAAGCCCTTAAACCATGAATGACTTGGGAAACACTAAGAACATACACACATACATACATAATATCGTATGTATAGCATAAGTAAGCATTTATGGATGTACATACAAACACACACACACATGTACAATATAATCCACCTGCAAGATGCTTATGGTATGGCGGCAATATGACTGCCGGTATAATGCTGATGGTGAACTATAGACGACCAATGAAATTTATGTATGTCCTTGAATTATAAAAAGAATTTATTGTTAACACTTTTACGAGACTATTTGACCGTTATCTGAACTATTCGTTTACAATCATTTGGACACTATGGATAAGTTTAATTGATATTATTTTTACTGTGCGACCTCGCTTAACACAACTAATAGAGATCGAGACAGTTACGAAAATATTGGTTGTTTCGATAACTAACAAGGAGAGCCTGCCGGTGGGTTTCCTCTTTCGTTGCAATACGTTCAGCTTTTTCCAATTTTTTGTAAATTTGTTTAATATTAGTACATTCAGGAAGTTCTGTTTTAAAAATATGTAGTTGTTTGGGTTGTAATACAGTTGCTATATTTTGAATGTAAATGTCAGTACTTTGTACAACAAATTAAATTTTTTACTAACCTTGTAGTTTATTTAAAAAAACAAACCACGTCATATGACTGTTTTATGATTTTACATTAATTTTTTACAGTAGTTTTTTGTTTTTTAAAAAAATAAAAAAAATAAATGTTTGTTTATTTTTTACTGCATATGGTCAATTCTAGAAAAAGGTCAACTACGAGTGAAAAATGCAAAATGCTCAGAACTTTTTATTTGTTTTCAATAATAAAGCTTAAATCTCTATACTTTATAAATATAAAAGCATGATGATTAGGTCGCAGCAATCAATACAAAAACCAAGTAACACCTGAGGACTGACAGAATTTTTCCAAAGTTAATAGTCATAA
The DNA here is from genome assembly GCA_021234595.1 of Delia radicum. Lineage (NCBI taxonomy): Eukaryota > Metazoa > Arthropoda > Insecta > Diptera > Anthomyiidae > Delia > Delia radicum. Next base: position 132,931,042 of record CM037851.1, read on the forward strand.
AAAGCTCATAAAATCTTGGGCTCTCTAGTTGAAAATATTTGAAAAGTGTGGCAGATTTTAAGGTCTCTTTTCAATAGCAAACCCCTCAGTCTCTGAAGTATTTTTCTATTTAAAAATCGCAGAGAATCTATAGAATTACATCTAATAAAATATAAATCAGATTCTGAGATGGTTTTTATAACAACAATTATCAGGTTTTCAGAAATTTATCAATAGAAAAACTTCGGATTTTGAGAACATTTTCGTATAGAAGTGGTACTAGATTCTGAGAACGTGTTTCTATAAAAACAAAACCCCCCACATTCTAGACACTTTTTCGTATACACTCAAGGAAAAAACTTTCTTCTTATTAATGAAACTGTTTCATAAATAGTTTGTCATAAATTAGTCATCATATATATGAAGTTTCCATTGATATGATGAGGAGTTTCATAAAAAGGTGTGTCAAATTTTTCATAAACCTTCATCTTTTTATAAACCGTGTGAACATATATTGATTTTTTCGTTTTACTATTATTTGAAATTAAGAATTCCTATGTGAAATTTAGAAATCATTAATATAATTAAAGATGTTTGTTTAGAAATTAAAAAAATATAACTTGTAATTTAGATTTTTTTTTTAGAATTCAGAATCTATCATAACACCACTTGAAAGTCAGAAATTCTAATCAGTTAATTTGTTCCAAAATTTTGCATTATATTTTGTGAACATTAATATAATTGCATTTCATTTTAAATTGTCAGGTTTGAGATCAGACAATAATTAAAATGTTACTATTACAAACAGAAAACACAAATTGTTAATAAATATAATTTTTATAAATTTTAGTGGAAACTCTTAATCCAATTAATGTTTTAAAATTCAAAATAAAAATTCATTATATTATTTTTTCTGAATTTCAATAAAATTAACATCAATTGATATTTTCTTAATTTCAATTTGATATATTCTGAATTACTGTTGCAAGAATATTGGATTTTAAAAATAATGCATTAAAAATAAATTTTCTGCATTGGCAGTAAGTAGCCTTTATCGTATTTGTACGCTGGCAAATAAAATTTTTCATTTTATTAAAATTTATAAATTTTCCTCATCATATTAATAAACCGTCGTATAACATTTATGAAACATTTCATGAAAAGCTAAAAAACTTTTTCGTATTTATGAAGCATTTCATAAATATAAAGAAGCACATCTTCATCATATTTTTATAGTGCTACATTGGACGAAAATCAATAAAGTTTTTAATTTTATTTGTAAAGTTTTTCATAAATATGATGAAGCTTTTACACTAAGTGTAAAAAACACTCTATTTCATCGGGCTTTTAACTAGGAACCCGTTAAAGTGTAATGACTTTTCTGATAGAAACTCAATATTCTAAAAAAATTTGATTTATAATCAAATAATTTACCTATAGCAAAAATGTCTTAGAATCTAAGATAAAAATATTGTTATAATATCTTTTTATTAATAAAAATTGTAATAATATTACTTTTTGATGTGAGCAATATTATTATTTTTTAATTTTTGTGCTGCGTATTACATTTTTTGGTATAGCAAAATCACACAAAATTTCTGTAAATTAAGTACGCATTGTTAGTTTAAATATACTCTTTTTGTGTGTAATCAATTTACGCGTAATGTGTATAATATTTTTTTTTTCACACTCGGAGTAAACTTATAACAGGAAGCTGTACTCCTACTATAAGTTGGGTAAAATTAAACAAAAACTAATTAGAGTGTGTAACAAATAATTAAATTTTTTTTAAAATCAATAATTTTGAAGTATAGATATAGAATATCATCGATAAAGTTAACTTTAATTATTGCAGTAGATCTATGAAGTGTCTTTGAAATTTTTTAATTGAAAATTTTAATGGCATTAATGCAGTTTTTCATTAAATTCATTAAAAAATTACTTTAAAAAATGACTTTTCATAATTTATAATCATTAAAAAACTTTTAAAAATTTTATACGACGAATGAACAAGTTTCATTAACAGTAGTTAGAAACTAAAACCATAAGGATTTCTCATCAGGTTAAAGAAGTATTTCTTTCACATTGTGAAGAAAACTTCATAAGTTTAGTGAAAAAATTGTATAAACTTTAACTTCAGTAAATTTAAAGTTAATAAATTTGCGATGTTTTTGAAATTTTATTATCATATGCAATTCAAGAGCATGATACTATCTAAATAAAATAAAAAAATTTCTTTAATTTTGTCGTTGAAAATTACGTTTAATAGAATGTGTGAAATAATTTTATAATTAAACCTTAGGAATCGAAAATTTTAAGATTTTTTATAATAAAATTTAGTTCTGGCAATATTCTTCATGATAAAGCTTTAAAGTTCACAGAAAAAACCGAAATTGAGATTTAATTACCATATATCGAAATTCAACTAAGAATAAAATTTAATTTGGACCAATTAAATAGTTTGTTGTAGCAAATAAATGTGTTTAAAAATGTAATCAAGTAAAAATTTTATTAAAAATCTTCAAAAATTTCAATTAAAATTTTTATAACAATATTCAAAAATGTTGAATATGGTATTTGAATGTCTTGCAACAATTTATAGATTTTTTTTTGCTTATATTTTTCTTTGTGGGCGGTTTTTAAAAACTTTCTACACACCTTTCAGATAAAGGCATTTCAAATTACATTAAACTTAATATGTATATTCTCCCAGTCAAAGCGGAGTTTACGTATTTTTTCTTTTTCCAAAATTCGTTATAGTTTGCGTTTAGTCGCTGCTAAAATTTCAAGTTGGAACTCAGAGGGTTTAAAAATATACGCAATTTTTCCTAAAGTATCTTTAATATTTTATATAAAATTTTGTATATTCACATAGAACTCTATTACAAATTTCAAAATTTTTGCCACATATGGGAAAATCCGTAAGAATGTGAAGCAGGTCTTCTGTTTAACATGTAGTTAAACTGCTTACTTCGTCCTATGTATGTCCTTTAAATACTTGTATTCATTGGATGATGACAAAGAATGTATCAGATAAAAGATCATAATCTATACTTTTTCTCAAATATATTTGTCATAATATTTCAGCACCAAAATTTTTAAAAATTTACTTTTCAAAGTTTAATCCTTCAATATCCTTTGCGGTTTCAAATAAGTTACTTAAAGAAAAATATCATATAAAGGGTTTGAATATACTGTAATACATACTAAAATTACAGTCTTTTAGCTACCCAGCAAAAACAGGGCTTCAACTTATTACCAGAATATTTACTAGCAATATTACTTTTGTTCGCGATGTCCCAAAAGTAATAGGTAGAAATTGTTTTCTTTTGTAAGCGTGAGGAAAATGGAAACCCATTGTTTTGTTCCTTTTTGTAAGCGATAGGATAATACGTATTAGGACTTCAGTCATTGAAATTTGCAATTGTGTCAGAGAACATTCTACGAAATGTAAATGTATTATTCAACACAAGAGTTTATTCTAAAAGTGATAACACCACTTATAACTCTTTTTTTTCATATTTTGCATCTAAATGAAGCTGTTTTCTTTTGCCTTTCGGTTGACAAATGTCACTTTTTCTAGAACGTGTTTTATGCACTTTTATGTATTTGGAGAAATAAAAATTTCAAATATAATTTTTCAAACTGAAGTTTTCGCACCATTCGAAAATGTCCAATCTTCGAGGCTATGGAATGTCAAAAGTCATTATGCTTAGTTGAATAAAATCGACTGACAAAAACGTTTAAAGTTACAATTAAAGTTACAAATGTCGATGTGTGTTCGATCTGAGTGAGCCTTCTTTTCGTGATTTTTATTTTTATATGGAATTCAGTATGTATGGCGAACGTTGAAACTGCTATCATGGCCATTATAGCATCTGATTTTTTTTAATAAGCCTTTATCCCCGAAAAAGGGGAGTTTGGTGTATTTCCTAAACTAACAAAGCAAGAATCTTGAATTTTAGTTATTCGAATGTCTTAGTGTTAAAAATGGGCTGAGAAGTTCCTAAAATTCTATTTTTAGTGGGTAGGATGAGGAGAGGGCATATGTATATATATGTCCTTTATTTATCTAAATATAAATAGAATTACATTTCTGAACACCATAAATACTTAAATAAAGTTCAGTGTGAACATAGGGCGTCAAAGAGAGAGGGCATATGTAGTCACCTAAAATCCAAAAGGCCGCAAATAACATACACAATTTTGCACGTTTACGTTCAAAAACACAAATATTATTAACGAAAATCAAAATACCGTAACTGCAATTTCAATACATTCATTAACCAAAAAGTACACTGTAATATTTTCCTCCATGGTATTAATGAAACAATGTCATATAATTTTTTTCGTAGATTCATTGGGGATTTTATTATATGCAAGCAATTTCATTAATATTATGAAATTTTTAATAAAATTTCATAGTTTCATAAAAAAAAATTTCATTCGATTTCATAAATTATATATTCATATGTTTCGGGCTTCTATGAAATTCTTCCAAAAATTATATAAGGGGTTAACATTTTTCAAAACATTCTTGAGCTTTATTAATTCAATAAAAATTCTTAATATTATATAATTGTAAACTGTTTCATAAATTCTATAAACGCTTCATTGTCGAAATGATTCATTAGTTTTATGAAGATTTTCACTAATTCTACAAACATTTCATAAACATTGACTTTAATGAAGATTCTATGAAAAGTTTCAATGGACGAGTTCCAGTGACAATTTTCATTCCAGATATGAAGAAAGTCATTACTGAAGTGAGGATTTGTTAAAGCTCTTCCTATTCAATATGCTCTACCTTTTCTTACGCTTCGGGTTCTGATGAGATCTTTAGCCAGATCGAAATACTAGTATCAACATAGCTAATATATTTGATTTGCTTAACTTTTGTAAATATACGGAGGTCGAAAGCTTTTCATAAATTTAAAATAACATAAAAATAATCTCGATGTATATAAAAACAAAAAACTAATAAGTAATGACATTACCGTTTCTACACTGGGTTTTAAAAAAATGTTTCCATAATTTAGTTAAAAGTATACTTTAAGCCTTAATTTATTAGATTAGTATCCAATTTCTGTTAATATTTAAAGCTGGACAAACAAAAATAGAGATTTTATTACCCCAACATAAATGAGAAGAATCGATGTAAATTACATGAAACATACATTGTTTTATTACATTTTTATATGAACTTTATATCTCCATAAATATGCAAGTAACACATAAAAGATTTAGGTTTTTTTCCCCTGATTTTTGTTTTATTATTTATTTTTACTCTCCTGTTATTTGTAGTGTTATTGATATTTATTTCCATTTGCTTTCATGTCGAAGTGTTCGCAATATGAATTTTTTTGTCTGAGGTCAGTTTTATGATTGAATTTTTATGTGTTGCTGTTGTCTTAATATAATTTATATACGTTTAGTGTTTTTTTTTTGTAATTGAGTGTTATAATCTGTGATTTACAAACATGTGTAAGATATAATATGTAGAACGTACGACCTCATCCCATAAAGGAGACCTCATTATGTATGTCCTTGAAAATTATAGGTTATGTTAATATTTAATGTCATTTATAAAGGAAATATTAAGCTTTTTAATAAAAATTTGGCTGTTGGGTAATCAGTCTGGGGAACTTACAAGGTGAAATAGGGAGTACAAATCGAAATGTCGAATGCTTCCCTAGAATGAGTGCATTAAATTATATTAAAAATATTTATTATTTTTCGGACTCGTTACACCCATATACAAAGTTAAAAATATCAATCTTATGTAAAATGTATAAAATTGTGGTTTCAAAAGTAGAATAATTGATCTAAAAATTAAATTTTTTGTTCATCATTTAAAAAAAATATAAGCAATTTCAACGCTTTTATTTCAAATCTTGAGCCTTTAGTAATTTTTTTCAAAACATTATGAATATGACTCGGAAGTATATGGACCGAGGTCAGAGTACACACCCATATAAGATATGAGTACTTAAAAAAAACTGCTTTTTTTCTCTCTATTACACAGTGCAACACGAAAAAAATAACCATATACGGACACCACTACGTGATAAAAGACTAAAAAAAAAAAAGACCCGTGTCTCCCAATTTTTCCCAAAGTCATCTCCTTTTTTGGTTATGGGCCGCCAAAGATTTGGGGCCTCGGTATCATTTTCGCAAAAAAGTGATCATTTTATCAGGCTCGTATCTTGCAAACCGTTCAGAATTTCGATTTACTCTCTATGGCAAAGTTGTAGCTCTTGTCATAAAGAACAAAAATTGCGAACATATAAAATCAAAAAAACTTCACCTTCCAGATCAAAATCGCAAAAAACTTAAAAAAATTCGATTTTTTTACCTTTTTTCCCGTGTTCAGGTCCATAGGTAGCAAACCGTTCAAAATTCAAGGAAATAATCAACTACAAAAATTTACCTAAGATCTCAATAAACAAATTTCTAGAACATATAAACTTCCTGGGAATTGGGTTTGCTACCTATGCACCTGAACAGGAGAAAAAAGGAAAAAAAATGAAATTAAAAAATTTTTCACTTTTGCGCGCTACCTAAACAGTGTTAAGAATCATCTCTAGGAAGTTTATATGTTCTAGAAATTTGTTTATTGAGATCTTAGGTAAATTTTTGTAGTTGATTGTTTCCTTGAATTTTGAACGGTTTGCTACCTATGGACCTGAACACGGGAAAAAAGGTAAAAAAAAATCGAATTTTTTTAAGTTTTTTGCGATTTTGATCTGGAAGGTGAAGTTTTTTTGATTTTATATGTTCGCAATTTTTGTTCTTTATGACAAGAGCTACAACTTTGCCATAGAGAGTAAATCGAAATTCTGAACGGTTTGCAAGATATGAGCCTGAGAAAATGATCACTTTTTTGCGAAAATGATTCCGAGGCCCCAAATCTTTGGCGGCCCATAAACAAAATAGAAGATGACTTTGGGAAAAATTGGGAGACACGGGTCTTTTTTTTTATAGTCTTTTATCACGTAGTGGTGTCCGTATATGGTAATTTTGCCATAACTTAAAAAATTACACACAGTGTTTTAATCGTTGGACACAAGACAGTGGGGATTTCCAAAAAAAAAAAAAAAATGGAAATAGTTCGAGTCATTTATTACTTTGTAGTTCCATTGCAATAAAATTTAGCAAAGTGACAAACAAGATGTTAAGGAGCTTAAGTTTTTGAAATGAGCCCCACCCGGAGCTGCGGTATAGGACCCCAAAGTGTGGTAACTAGTGTATAAGAAAAGTTTTAAAGCTAACCAATTTTTAGCAAATATGAACAAAAAACATGCTTACATGTACGAGGGCGGACCTAAAATTAGCCAACCTGACGTATAGATGCCGGAAGTAGTTTGAAAAAAATTACTTCGGTGAAAAGTGACAACCTTAAAGATGGTGCTCTGGATGTACACGGCTAAATACTAAGTTACGGCTCTATTGTATGGTGGACGGCTACTACCAGGAAAGTAGTTACGCATCGGCTGTATAGGGTGCAGCGGCCGGCGTGTATTGGAGTTACTGGGGCGATACGGACGTGCCTCTCAGAGGCTCTCAATACTATGCTATTATAGCCATTGATTCATTTATGATAGCGATTTCTACTAGTAGTGCGGCGAGATTCGCTGCAACAGGTTCTTGGAAATCTGTAACCTATGAACATGGTAGGCTTATTGGTTAATTCAATCCGCGGCTAGGATTTTAATCGGACTACTCTACTCCTAGGATTGACTTCTTTAGGCCTTTCCGGGTTAGGTTTCCTTCTAGGCGTTAATAGCACTGGGGGCATCCAACGGCGAGCTTTGAAATCAATTATATACCGACGGCTCAAAGATTGGTTGTGGTGTAGGCTCTTCTCTAGTGAATGCGACATATGGAGCTCTTTCAGGCAACCTGATCAAGCCACTGTCTTCCAGGTAGAGATTCTGGCTATTAGGGAGGCCTGCAGACTCTTGTGTACATTTGTGATTGCCCGGCGCTGCAGGGCATCCGACATATGATTTTAGGCGATCTTATACTGAACAACCTGTGGGTAATATCGGAAGTAGGGTTAGGTAATCTTATCCTATAGCTCAACCTGTAAGGCTAGGTCTAGCTCCCCTGATATCAGCTCCTTACGGATAGTGTGTCGTACTCGTTTTTGACTCTACTTGATACTCACAGGGGTGTGTGCTACCAACTAGAGCCAACCAACTAACAACCTTATAAAACATATGTTTTAAGTTTCAAGGCACCACTTTTTTTTTGGAGTAATTCAATACTTTCATTTGAAAAGTCTCAGTCCAATCAATTTTAAAGCCGAGCTAGATTCTACTCTGGGGGAGTCTTGTAATTTGTTTACGACTAAAAAAATTGGGTAGCAGAGTTTAAACTTGGCCGTACGAGCGTGAGCAGGCTGAATGCGTGAGCAGGCTGAAAAAGAAAGCATTTAAAAAGTTGCTAGATATCGCATATTGAGCGAAAATTCGGAGATGAGAAAGCTGTGCGCAAGATGGGTGCCGCGTTTGCTCACAATATAAGAAAATCAGCATTGTGAAGATGTTTCAATAGAGTGTTCAGCGATGTTTCATCGCAATAAAGCCAAGTTTTTGAGTCGATTCGTAACCATGAATGAGACAAAGAAACAGTCAAAACAGTCCACTGGAATGTGAGTTCTATCTGCAGGTTATGGCGTCTGTTTTTCGGGATGTGCGTGGGATAATTTTTATTATTTATCTTCAAAAAGGAAAAATCAACGGCAAGTATTATGCTAACTTATTGCATCGTTTTAGCGATGAAATTAAGGAAAAAAAGCCACATTTTACGAAAAAGAAAGTGTTGTATCATCAAGACAATGCACCAGTTCTCACATCCACTATTGTGATGGCCAAAACCAATGAATTAAAGTTGGAATTTCTTCGTGACGCACCTTATTCGCCAGATTTAGCTTCCTCGTATAATTTTCGTATCCATACTTGAAAAATGGCTTGGTGCTAAAATATTTGCCATCAATGAAGAGGTTGGGTCTGCGCTGGATGGCTTTTTTAAGGAGCCACACAATTCTTACTATAAATAGTATCGAAGCTATTGAATATCGATGGGAAAAGTGTACATTTTCCCCAAATTTGTCGTGTTTTCTTCGTTCGGTCGGTTAATTTTGGGACCGACCCCAATCAATTTTGAAAATTTGTTTTTGTGAATTTCAGCCTTATCTCAGGATCGGGTTTTGCAAAATGTGGCCCAAATATGGGCCGAATACTGGGTGGTTTAAAAATGGCACCTGCTTATATTTGAAAATTACAAAAACCCTAACTTTTGACGTTATTTTGTCATAATATAACGTGATATTAGCGTAAAAACGTCGCAGCCTTTTCAATAGTTCTCCCCGATTATATGGATAAGAAAATCTGATTTTTTTAAAAAACCTTTATCTCCGAAAAAAAAAGAGTATCTCGAAAACTAAGATAGCTAGAATCCAGAAATTTTGGCATGTAGCTTCATCTAATGACCAGAAAAAAATCTAATAAAGCATTTTGGTTATTCGAATGTGTTAGTGGTAAAAACGGGCTGAAAGGTTTAAAAAATACGATTTTCGGCCCAATTTTTTGGTGCGTAAGAGAGGGTTATTTTAAATTTTAGGACCATTTGAAATCAAAATAGGAATATATCCAGAAACAAAAAGTCGGTAGTGAAAGAGTTAATAAAATATTATCATATCACAAATTTTGCATATGATGTTAACTTATGCACATGGACCAGAAACAAAAAAGTGGGTCTTATTAAGTTTAACTCTGTCTGAAAAAAGTAATGAGGTTACAGTAAAATATTTCGATAATAAAAACCAAAAAGTCATTCAAATTGTATATGCTTATGATGATGTAGATTCTCAAAATATGGAATATCGAGGAAATACATGCATTTGCATAAAATTCCTTGCCCTATTTATTAGTAATATTATTCAAATTTTTACCATTTCTTGGTAAGATTAAATAATGTATATTCAAATTGTATTTGTACAACTGATATTAGGTAATATTACGGAAATTGGGTAAGAAAATATTGTTGAAATAAGGTTGAATTAAGGCATATTTTATTTAATAAGTGCTACTGATTAAATTTGCAAATGAAAATAATACATTTAAAGTTTACGTTTTTTTCTTGGAAGAGTAAAAAATTTAAATTTACAAGAATGTTGCTTATATTGTGTAAGATGAAAATGTACATCACTAAATTTCTTTTTTATTATTTTATCTTCGGAAAATTATTTTATATTGAGATGCAATTATTATTGCAATGTGGTTAAAATAATTATAATAATAATATAAATATTAATATTAATAATAATATTATATTTAATAATTATACACTCACAAGAACTTTTCCATAAAAAATCAACAGTTATTTAAAAGTTTATTCGGTAAAGTTGTTTCAATGGAATATACAGTTAAATTAACAAAGAAATATATTTTTAACAATTCTGTCTGTTATTCAATAAACAAAATAAACAAAAAAACGGACTTTCGGTAATAGTTAAAATATTCAGTTAAAATTTTCTATTTAAAACAAAAAGTTGTTATATTATATTCAGTATTGAAATAAACGAAAACAATCTATTGTTTTTATGGATTTTGTCAGTTAATTTTTCAACAGTTGAAAATAAACTAAAAAATACAATTGTTTTAAACGAAAAGTAAGTAGTCCTGTTTTAACTGATTTTCAGTTGATTTAATGTGTATATTCAGTAGTCTTTACGGATAAAATATTGTGAGTGTATAAACAGTAGATTTTTTTTTTGTTAGCTTTAAGATAATTAATATATTACTAAGTCAATTCATGGATATTGGGCGTTTTTCTTATCATCAACAATGAATGATAATCTTGGACCGATTATCAACATTCAGAGTCTAAAAATTTAAATATTGCTTATATCAATGCACATAGTATTTCTGACAACGCAGTATCTGTAAATAGGTAAAAAACGATAGGATTTTGAGAAATGTTGGAGGTGAGTAAGAGCTAGAAGTCAAGGCTAGTTGCCAAAATTATGAATGAGGGTATTGCGGAATGTATTTTTATAAAGGTGGATATAGTAGCTGCTGGAAAGATTTTAGTTTACCTTATGGTGTTATCTCTGGCTGTGAGGAGTTGCTTGCTGAATTGTCGGCTAGATATGGTAAAGTTGTCATTATGGGAGCTTTTAATAAGGACCTATTTTTGGATGAATAAACTACTAGGAACATTTTAGCAGGTCTGGGATAAGAAATTGTGCACAATATTCGGCCAACACATTTTACTGATCTAAATTATTATCATTTTCCTTTTATCGAATTTAAACTTAGTTGAGATTAGTGGACATGTGTTATTGTTTCCGGCATTGAGATCATATTATGCGCTAATTTTCTAATCAATCGAATTTGAAGCTCAAACTGTTTTAGAAAGAAGAATGGTAAGGGATTATAGTCAACATAGATATTCTTGATCTGAGTGGGATATGTAATAGTTCTGAGGTGAAGAAACAGGTAGCATTTCTTAACTGAATGTTGTTGTTATTATATGATAGACATGACCCTTCGAAAATCATTAAGCCCCACAGAAGCTCGGACTGGATGAAATCTTTAGTAATCAAACGTGCTCAGGAATTACGGGATGTATCGTATCGAGATTATTTAGAGAACAAATGTACGGAAAGATAACGTGTGTATTGTAAATAAAGAAATAGGGCAAAATCTGCTATAAGGAGACAAAGGACGGTATTTTTATTATGAGTCTATATTTTCCTAATAGTTCTCAAATTCAAATATGGGGTGAGTAAGACAATTTTGAGCTGTGGCAAACGATGAGTGTTTAGTAGATAGTATTGATGTTGAGGGTTGCAATGATCACTTTGTTATGCCGATGATTACTAATCCGCCGACTTTGTGTTATCAGGGTCTGAAAGGTAATAGTGCTCATGTTGATTTTTACTTTGGGACTGTAGATGCAATTGATGTGAGGAATGCGTTTGAGCAAATTACGTCACAGAATATTGGACCGAATGATAATTTTTGTCCCCCTTATTTCAACAGATTTTGTTTTTTTTATTTATAACAATATCATAACTTCGTTTAGTTACCCGGAATGTTGGAAAATCGCGAGGGTTGTTCCAGTGCCAAAGCTTAAAAATGCTCAATACTTTTCTGATTATAGGCCTATTAGTATTTTTCCAGTTTTTTCGAAAATTTTGGAAATTCTCATCAATGATCAAATTTTGGAAAGTTAAAACTATACACTCAGGGAACTTCTGCTTTAAAAATATGTAGTTGTTTGAGTTGTAATACAGTTTCTTTATTTTTAATGTAAATGTCAGTCATTTGTAGAACAACTCACATCAAATAACTGTTTTATGATTTTACATTCATTTTTTACAGTAGTTTTTCGTTACTTAAAAAAAAAAATGTTTGTTTATTTTTTACCATCATGTGGTTCATTTTTACTACAATTGTTAGTCATTTTTTGAACATTAAAAAACAAATGACAATGTTAGTTGAATTTACTGTAATGTAAGTCGTCTTTTCTTTAAATGAAATTTCATTTGTTTTCAACTACATTTGCAGTGGTCTTTACCTACATAGTATTCTAAGTGTATGAACTGTATTTCGGATTTTCAATCTGGGTTTAGAAAGAACCGCAACACTACCACATTATGGACTCATTTGGTTGATGAGATTAGAGCATTTCTCATTTGGTTGATGAGATTAAAGCGCTATCACCATTTCTGATTTCAATGAATTTCACCATAGCTGTCATACTCGACAAGAGTTTTTTGTAACGCTGGAAAACTTAGAAAAATATGTGCACACTAGGGCACAACTTTTTATTGCTAAACTGTTACCTACCAGCACGTAATGGGCAATAATGTATTAATCATTTTGAAATAGAAAACTTTACATAAAATGCATTTTTTAAAGCTTTTAACATTAAAGTTGTACTAGTTGACCAATAATACTGCACAACATATTTTAAATAACTTTTTACTTATTGTGTTCGTAATTTTGATGTTTATTTTGCGAAACAACGCTTTAATCTGTTTTATCAAAATCTGCGAAACACGTCAAATTTTAAAAAGTTTGTGTTCTTTAAGTTGGATATGCATCGTTATTATCTAATTACGTTAAAATTTTCGCTACATATTAATTTTTATTTTAATTAAACATTAGGGGTTTGGGCGGAAACCGTTTTGAAAACCGCGAAAAAATAAAATTGCGTTACGGTATATTTTTATGGACTAATATACGGCTAGGGTAGCTTAAATCTGATAATTGCAAAATAAGTAAGAAGTTATAACCCTAGTGCCCATAGAAACTTTAGACTTTTGATAACCCGATTAAAAAAAATTAATATGATGGTTAATATAATCATACAAAATTTAATGAGTCCTAATACAGTTTTATCCGAAAAATGGAACCATATAATTTTATAAGTTTGCATTAGTTTAGTTAAAATTTGATAATATCAGATTAAATTACATCCGAATAATGGCGCGATACAATTTAATCCGATTTTATATAGCGGTATAAATTTATATCTGAACTGATACTATATACAAATTCCTATCCATTTTGACTTAAAAAACAGTTGTTTGATAAAAAAATTTTGAAAATGAGAAGGAAAAATAAGGAAAATGAAGATTTTATGAAATTTAGTAACTTACACTATTGATTAACAAACACAGAAAAAACATTGAAACTTATTTAAGCTTTCTTCATTGAAAAAATTTCAAACTAAACTAAAAACTGCTAATGTTATAAATGAAAAAAGTTATTTTTTAGGGTTCCTACATCTGTTGTGTATAAGGTGTAGAAATTTAAAAACTAGAAATAAATCAATTCAGAAGACAAAAATTTCATGTAATATATATTTATATCCAAAATATTCACTTTGATGTATATTTTGGACGATTTCAGATGATTTTCATGTATGTGTTTGCCCTTCATTTTGAACTTTTTCGGCAATAATTACAATTTTCTTTAATCAATTTTATAAATAAAAACCCTTTAAAATTTCTATAAAAAAAAAACAACATCGTTATAACACAAAGTCTAGTTTAGTCTGGTTAATTTTAAAATGTCGCATTTCAAGAAGCTCTGATCGAAATTTGTTTATATTTAAAAACAAGTGGAAGCATTAAAGTCCGATGTGCCGAATTTGGTATTAAAAAAGATTAAATTCGGCTGTGACGAATTTTTGGATACCCTCCATCTCGGTGTTTTCATAAACCAGGGAAAGTGCAAACAATATTGATATCTATATTCTTTGTAAAAATAACAAAAATAATGTTGTTTTTATAAGTAAAACAAAATATGACTGATTGATTAATGTATTTGGGATGTTACAAAAGAAAAAATGTTTAATTAAAGTTTACTAAAATGAATCTGAAATTCTGCAGTGGTTATTCAAAGGTTATTCTGATTACCTAAAGAAGAACGTGTAGTGAAAAATATATATATTTGTATAGTTCCTTATGATGTTAAAAAAACTGTTGTAAAATTCGCCTGTTGTTTGTCTCTTTGCCTATATAATAATGAAAGAAAGTTACTAAAATATATTTTTGGATCGTTAGAAGAGATGCAATGAATACAAACGCATAAAAACAGTTTCGAATAATCAGAATTTTAGATAAATTTAAGGGAACAAAAATACACTTGCGGAGACATACATAATGAAATAATTATGAAATGCCAGTTTACATTACAACACATGTATTTATACTATACATCACATAAGTAAAACGGAAAGTGTGATGAAACTAATGGCGTTTTCTTTTCTGACAAAAAAATGTTGCATTTTTATAAGTGACATTTAAATAATGTTGTCATAACCCTCTTAATATGTTGCCATATTCATAGTCACAATAAAACATGAATTTATACAAAAAATGCTGCCCTGCTTTAGAACAGCTGATTTGTGTATAAAAGAAAAGAAGTTGAAAAATAAAAAAGCGGCAAATTGCAAATTGGCATTCAAATTGTTTTTAATTAATTATTTTTTTTTTATTTAAAATGGATTCAGGAATTGATGCAGGCTCATATTTGTACAAAAAAGTTCAGCGTATGTACAAATGAAAAGATTATAAAGAAAAAACAAAATTATATCTAATCTCTCTTTTTTAGTATGGTCGGATGGAGAAAGCAGACTCCTTTTGGATTTGTATGCGGAATATATGCCAGCAATAGGACCATTAAAAAAGTTTAAAACTAAAAAAGACATGTGGGCCAGCATTTCTTCCCAAATACCATCTAAATCCGCTAAACAATGTGAAGAGCGGTATAAAACAATATTGAAAAGGAAAAAGACTGCAATTGACAACAATAATGCATCTGGATCAAAACGGCAACGTGTTGAATTTGAAGATGAAATGACCAAAATTTGTTTACTTGACGATTCAATCGAACCAGAGGTTCAGATTAGCAGCCAATCCAAAATAAAAAAAGAGAAGAACGGAAATGATAATAAAGCTTCTTGTAGTGCTAAAAAAAAGCCTTCCATTCAGGAAACACTGATAGAAATAGCTGAAAAAAAGGAGGAAGCTAGAGAAAGACGACACAAAGAAAAAATGGATGCTGTCGATAACATTCAAAAAATGTTAAATAAGTTTTTGAATGAAAACAACAAATAACTCATTGCCATTAGCATTATTTTGATAATTGTAACGCTTTTGTTAGGTACGTTTTTATAATAATATCGACAATTTAGAAATTTGATCTCAAATGAAAAAAGTTTATAAAACACGTTCATTCAAACACCATAATTTTAGTAACTACTGTATAGTACAAATAAAACCTGAAGACTTTTTTATAAAATAAATTTACTTCGTTTTTATTATATTAATAAATAGATAATAAATGGAATTAAAAAATAAAAATATTTTTTAATAAATTAAATCAAACGGTCTTTAATTTCATCCCGTTTAATTTTACCCAACTGTGACAGCAGGCAATCTCTTCTTTCATCGTCGATAGGTTCAATATTTACGTCCGAATCATCATCTATACAGATTTCCTCATTATAAATGTCTCCTCTATCAATGCATATATTGTGAAGAACGCAACACGCTATAATAAATTGCGCCATTGTATCCACATTTTGAAAATCGAGACGTATTAGTTGGTGAAAACGTCCTTTTAAAACTCCAAATGAGTTCTCGATCTTAACACGAGTTTGGCAAAATTTAAGGTTGTATTTTTTTTCGGCTTGCGATAAATTTCCATAGTCGCGGTACGGTGTTAAAAGATATTCTCTTAATGGATATGCAGCATCGCCGAGTAAGTGGTGTTCAGGAGAACACAAACGAGGCAAATCTTTTCCAATGAACGATAGCTTCAGTATTCTGGAATCATGGATCTTGCTCGGTATTCCAGTGAACACATCCAGGAACCTTAAGTTTGCATCACATATACCCTGCATAGTTAGTGACAATCCATCATGTCTATTAGCATACGTCGATCGTATCTTATGCTTTGGTTTCCTGACCGAAATATAGCTTCCATCGATGCATCCTAAAACGTTTGGAAACCCAGAAATCTACAAGATTTATATAATTAGAAATTGACAAATTAAGAATGTTTTACCAACTACCAACCTTTTTAAAATCATCCGCGAGAGCTTGTTTTTCGTCATTTGTTTTAGGAAATTTTATAACTTCAGGGGCTAATTCTTCCGCAAAAAATTTTAAAACCTTATTAAAGGATCTGTGAAAGCCTGACAACGAAATGTTGAAAAGGTTTGCAACTTCCCGTAAAGTATTTTTGTTTCCACTAAACCTTTAAAAAATAAATAATATAAAACATGAATTCGCTACATGTTTATTAACAAGTTTACCATAAGAAGCACAATATGTGTGTTTCAGCCGTTGTTTGTTCTCTTCCTCCCTGATAGGTTCTCTTATAATATGATACAGAATATCTCTCTATAAGATACATGGCACTACTCCGGGTTACACGTAAATTCTTCTTGAACTAAAATATAAAAATAATGTTTATGAACATAATTTCTTTACATATATTTTCAAATTTACTTACATCGGCTTCTGAATACATATTGATAACACTTTCCACAAAACCTTTAACCCGTGGCACAATATTTCGCTCCTGCAGAACACACATTTCCTCTTCATCTGATGATGAGGAAGAATCCATTAGTACCCCAACAACATTGTTTATGCATATCACTACAGCAGCTTTTTCCATTTTTAGCAATTTAAATGTATATTTTTTAAAATTATTATAATTTATAAAACAAAATTTGTTAATTTTCGTCTTTAAATATTTTTTTTTTTTTCCAAACAAAACTAAAATCAGCTGTTTTATAGCAGGGATGTTAAATAGGGTTTTCAATTTTGTACCAACCTCCAAAAAAAATTGTACTTTTTGGACCTTCATGGTACCATTTTTTTTTTGTAATTTATTAAAACAACAAAGAATGTACATAAAAATTCACTTGTACACAAAAAAACAAAACTTAACCATAACATAAGGTACAAAAAAGTCTTATGAATATATGAGATCAAAATCATGGAATTATTTGTTTAGTTAATAAACTATTTGGAACTTCTAGATCATAGCAGCACGAATTTGTCGATCTTAACCAATCCTTTGTCTGTATGAGACTTGATAATGCACATGTAGTTTGTTTCTTTTCTTAGTTTTTATAATATTTTGAAAAGAAAAAACTCTTGCCACATTTGCAGATGAGTGCGGAATGGATAAAATTCCAGCAACGACTCTGGAAATGTCTGGAAACATATTGAAATTCAGTTCATTTTGAAAATTAGCTACTACCGACCAAAAACTATAAATGCTTTAATTTTTTAACGACTTCAGTTGCTCAACATCAGCGAAAGCCCTAAATTGATTATTTATTGAATCAAAATTTGCAATTTCATTCGGGAACATTTTTACTACAATACTACTTGTTTTACCTGAAATAACATTGTCTAGAGTAAACTTAATAATTCGTTATTAAAGTTGACGTTGGTTGTCAAAACTTCGCATAATTTTATATAAGATTGTGTGGCATTTTCTTTGATTTCTTTAACAATAATTTAATTTAATTTTCACTTCTTCAGAATTTTAATAAATTCAAAATGAAAGTGAAGTTGGCTGCAACAAGTGTCAATATATGTTAGAGCTCTATACACCACAATACCAGTCTGCCAGATAAATTTTGTGAAAAATCTTCAAATTTGCGATATTTAAAAAAAAATCGACAATTTTATTCTACAAAATCCTCAAAATGATGATAAATCGTCAAATCGCATATGGTCGCATATATTTTACGCGCTCATTACATAAAACGAATAAATGCAATGAAAAAGGACACAATAACAATTTGTTTGCTATAATAAAAATTCAAAAAGGTGAAAAATTCAAATTTGTTAAATTGTACTAAATGAGTCGCGGTAGTACCATGGTACTTTAGAAGGTCAAAATGTACCAAAAAAAGTACAATTGTACCAACTTTAACATCCCTGTTTTATAGTGCAACATTTTCACCCCATCATTTTATAAAGGGTGAAAATGGCAACATTTTTGCATGTTAATAGGGCAACATATTTTAAAAAGAACATGATTCCTTTTTAAAGTGCTGTCAATTTTTTAGAAAAGAACACAAAAAGTGCAATTTTTTAGAAAGGGCAAACAAAATGTTACATTTTTTGCCAGAAAAGAAAACGCCATAAGTTTGTCAAAAATTATAAAAGAAAATCTTTCGAGTGTTTAGGGTGTTTTCGAGACACAAAAAATTAAAGAAACTGGTATTTCAAATTATTGTTTTTCAGCTCAGTTGCTTGTGCAATTCTCGTTTACGACTCCTAGAATAAGAACCCTAAGAAATTTTCCCAAAATTCGATTGGTTTTTACACATCAATACTTTAATATAGATTATTTTTGTATGTATCAAATAAAAATTAGGGCTTTTAAGGAAAACAAATGCATATAATCAAAAGATTTTAAGATGAAGTATGCACCTTATATGTCTTAAATAAAAAAGTTCTGAAAGTGAATGTCCTTTAAATTGAATGGGGTTTTTAATAAATGTAATTAGAATGTAAGAGTTTCCTTGCAAATTTATTAAAGGTTGAGAATGAAAATAAGTAAAAATAGTGTACGAAAAAAAGTTATGAATTTACATTGTTGGATTCGGGGATTTTGTTCCTGGATATTTTTTTGATCTGATAACGATTAATGTGTCTGGCAACTCCGGTTAATGCAGTCAAATAAATAAAGAATTTTAACTAAACTATTTTGTTCTACCTTTTTTCTAATTGGTGATTTTTTGATTTGTTGGGGTTAACAAAAAAAGGTATATGGCAAGCCTGGTATATGGAAAACAAAAGCATACTTTATAAATTAGCTTAACAATTTTTCGAGGGCTTCTCGCATTTGCACTTATAACCAGTGTTGCCAGGTTTGCAAAGCATAAAAACGACAAACTTTCTAGAAAAAATCGTCAAAATCGTCATCATATTTTGAAAAATCGTCAAAATAAAATATATTTGTTAGAAGAGGGATAAAGTTTTAATAAAAAATAAAATACAATAATGTTATTCACATTTCAAATGTTAACGTGTTATCGTTGTAATATAACACGATTTTTGACACTTCTCTTTGGTTTAAACTTCGAAAATCATTATATTTTACAACGATATTCATATTTATAAAATGTTGAAACAGTGTGCCCCAGTAGGCTAGTTGGTAGCGTGCTGGCTTATCAGTGCGGGGGTCGTGGTTTCGATTCCCACCAGAGGCACTGATCTGTTTTCGCTACAACGCGCCGAAGGCCATAGTAGCTAGTGCTCGGTTAGGGTAATAGTATATAACTTGTAATTATATGATTATTAATTAATAAAATAACAAAAATATAATGTTGAAAGATCAAATAAATACAACTTTAAATCAAACAAATTTTACCACTTGAACTGTTAATCACTTATATCTGCATAATTCTGTGAACAACATTTCAGTGGCACAACTTTTTAAATATTAAATTCTTTTACAAAATTTGGAAATTCTTTAACAATAAGTCTGTTCGATTACTTTTCCTGTAAAGTTCAGTAAAAACTACTCAGTAACAAAATTACAAATAGTAAGACAAATTTACAAAAAAGTAAACGAACAGAAAATTTGTAGGAATTATTAAATTAGATAAAATAGCTTGTTTTAAATATTAAAAAAAAATCAACTGGTCATTATGGAAAAGGAAAAAGTTAATTGAAATTATCGACCAAAAATAATTTAAATGTTTTTTAACTTCTTCCATAGTTAATTATTTAATCATTTTCACTTTCAATCCATAAACAATTAAATTTTAATTTAATTTTTGTTTACTAAAAATACAAGCATATTTTTTTATTTTTTAGTCATATGTTTTTTTCATCTTACAAATTCTTTCTGGCAAAAATGTATCCAGTAAAAACTTGTAAGTTCTTTGGCATCAAACTGTCACTTTACTTTCTCTTTTTACCAGTTTTTACTGCGTATTTGTCTAAACGAACACCTTCCAGTAAAAACTTGTACAAATTTTTGTGTTATAGAACAAACTTAATGGTATATTTTTAATTATTAAATTTTGGCACTTTATTTATATTATTAGGCCTGTTTTTTAAGCACCGGATTTATTTTTAGATGTATTTTGTTTCATTTAAAGTTGTATATATATCATCTTTCAACATGAAATAGATTCGGGCTAGAGATCTGTTTGTTTCGCAAAAAAAGTCCATGCCTTGTGTTTTAACATGAAAATTTTTTTATTTTTATTTAAATCTAACTCCAATTAAATTTTATAAATATTTAAAGAAATGTTCTAAACATATAAACACAGAAACTAAATTAAGCTAAACCCGTAATGAATTTATAAAAAAATAAATGCGGTTTGGATTAAGTTTTATTCAATTCTAGGATTTGCATTTTTGCAAAATTGTATTTCACATCATATTAGCATATAAAGGCTAGCTATCGATCAAAAAACAATGTTTTTGCTTTCAAGTTTTAACGAAATAATATAAATTTAATAATCGAGCCGGCGATTTTATGAGAATGATAAATAAGTAGATCTTGCTGACATATTAAATTATTGTCAAAAAATCGTCATTTTGGAAGCAAAAGTCGTCTAATAGTCATTTAGTTATATTGGGTATTAAATATCATCAAAATGACGACAAATCGTTAAACCTGGCAACTCTGCATGCGATTGCTACTAATACATACGTACATAGATACTGTATTACAAAACAAAACAACAACAATATTTTGTGGGTTTTTTTTTTGTTTTTAAGTGTTGATCATGACCATGGAAGGTAACCGATTCTATGTGGTTATTGTTCGTAGTAACGCTATTTTCTTTTATTTCGGTAACGGTATTTTAGGGGAAACTATACTTTAGTTATTTCGGTAACGGGATTTTAGCGTTAACGGTATTTTAGCATTAACGGTATTTTATTTATTTCGCTAACGGTATTTTAGCGGTAACGATATTTTAGATATTTCGGTAACTTTATTTTAGGGAAAAAGGTTTTTCAATTATTTTGGTAACGGCATTTTAAGGATAACGTTATTTTAGTTATTCAGGTAATGTTAATGCACACCACAATTTTTAACCGCATTATGCCCGAATTTAAATTACTGTCTAGTTTATGATCACACTTTGGGAAAATATATCTATTTACAGAAGTTTTTTTGTTCAGATCTTGTTAGATTATTTCGGTAACGGTATTTTAAGGTAACGGTATTTTACGGATAACGGTATTTCAAGAATATCGGTAACGGTATTTAAGCGATAACGATAGTCAGTTGAAAGGTGTTAGAATCGGGGACGGTAATTCAGCGATATTGACAGCCATCCCTGCTTGCGTATATTCTTGTGTATAAGCATTGAATGTACGTATGTATGTATGTATGATGAAATAAAAAAAAAAATTTTAGAGGTCTTCCCACATTTTCACTCATAACTTTTGAACGCGTTAACCGATTTTGATCATTTTCACTAGAAAACTGCTCATGATATCAACAAACAATTTGACTGAAAATTAGCAGTACCTCTTCTGTATTGGAGGAGTATTTTGTGTTTCCACAGACAGACGGACGGACAGACGGACAGACGGACAGACGGACATGGCTATATCGACTTCTCTATCCATGCTGATCAAGAATATATATAGTTTATGGGGTCCCAGAATTTTTTTAAAAGAATTACAAACATTTGACAAAGTGAATATACCCTCCTGCACTATGGGATGGAGGGTATAAAAAATGGGAATATTTGATTCAAATTTTACCACGTTAATACTTGACGTATATTAGGCCGGGTCGAAAAAAAAGTTGTGCCGGTCACCCCCTACAATTAAAGATAATTTGAAGAAGATTTGAAAAAAAATTTTTTTTTTTTTTTGCCACGCCCCTTGACCCCGCGCATTTGGTTTTTTATTTCCTGTGGCTCCATTTATAGTCCGATTGTAACGTGTGATATATCATTGTTTTTGGAATGACAATGGCTACATTCTCTACATTGATCACTTTTGACTCCGACGTCAAATTCTAAAAGTGACTTCTGGAAACTCGATTTCTACCACCCTAAATCACGAGTTTTTCTAAACGATAAAAAAGTTTTTTTAAATTCCATGAAATTTTGTCTTTTACAGTATATATATTTATTCAGTAACAAAAAAGTTACGAAGGTTTAAAAAAATCAATTTGAGTTTTATTCCAACAATCGTTAACAATAAGCTTTGGTCTTTTTGTGGTTATTGTTTTTGTGGCCATTTTTAAAGTACTCTCTTTTTACTCATTTTTCTATCAAATATTGTTGAGAGAAATTTTTTTTTGTTATCATTTTTTTAAATATAAAAAATATTGAATAACTTCACGGTTTGTTTGTAATTTTGTTTTATCAATATCACATGATTGAAAATGCATATTGTTAAAAACAATTTAATTATATTTTTAAAGAAAAAAAATATTTTAGTAATTTACACTAATTTTATCAACTGGCAACACTTTTGTTAAACATATTATTAGGGCTCGGAACTTCATGTAAATACATGTCAGTTGTCGTTAGCTAGAGAGCAATGTTAACCAAATATCTTTGCGAATCATTAAAATTTGCAACAAAATGGCATCGATTTGTTAGTGCATATTTTTACATATTTTGCTATAAACGCATATTTTACTATAAATGCATATTCTTATGCATATTTTGTATTTTTTGTTACATATTTTGCATATTTTTACATGTTTTTGCATATTTTTGCATATTTTAGCAAATTTTTTTTGATGTTTTACTAAAAATAAATTTTTTACAATTTAAATTTTTTTAGAAATAAAATCTTATCAAATTTATACATTTAATTTTTTTTATCAAGAAATGTTATATGACAGAAAATTCAACTACAAACTTTAAGAAGATTTTTAATTGCAATTCTCAATTTTGTAACGGCTTTTTAAAACAGAAATTACTAAAATTTAAAAATTATATAGAAAAAAATGAAAAAATCAATAATAAATGCATATTTTTAAATTTTAAGTACATATTTTACGATTTTAAATACATATTTTATGTAAATAAAACACAAATATAAATGCATTAACTTCCGAGCCCTACATATTATTATTCCTCTTCAAGTGTTCGCGTCTACAGCTGTAGCTTTTTGATAAAATTAGTGTAAATTACTAAAATATTTTTTTTCTTTAAAAATATAATTAAATTGTTTTTAACAATATGCATTTTCAATCATGTGATATTGATAAAACAAAATTACAAACAAACCGTGAAGTTATTCAATATTTTTTATATTTAAAAAAAATGATAACAAAAAAAAATTTCTCTCAACAATATTTGATAGAAAAATGAGTAAAAAGAGAGTACTTTAAAAATGGCCACAAAAACAATAACCACAAAAAAACCAAAGCTTATTGTTAACGATTGTTGGAATAAAACTCAAATTGATTTTTTTTAAACCTTCGTAACTTTTTTGTTACTGAATAAATATATATACTGTAAAAGACAAAATTTCATGGAATTTAAAAAACTTTTTTATCGTTTAGAAAAACTCGTGAATTAGGGTAGAAATCGAGTTTCCAGAAGTCACTTTTAGAATTTGACGGCGGAGTCAAAAGTGATCAATGTAGAGAATGTAGCCATTGTCATTCCAAAAACAATGATATATCACACGTTACAATCGGACTATAAATGGAGCCACAGGAAATAAAAAACCAAATGCGCGGGGTCAAGGGGCGTGGCAAAAAAAAAATTTTTTTTTCAAATCTTCTTCAAATTATCTTTAATTGTAGGGGGTGACCGGCACAACTTTTTTTTTTGTATGGGGTGCGACCCACTCTAATGTATATCGATCAAAGTTTCAGGCTTAAATTTATTTCGAAAAATTAAAAAAATGGTCTGTGTGCTGAACACGAGTCGCTTTCATAGATTTTGAGATATCGTAATATATATCGTAAAAAACTATGTTACCAGATGCGTGCATAGCAAACCAAATTAAAAAAAAATTCCACTACAAATAAAGTATCAACTTTTGAAATGACACACTAAGTCACAATCAAACTTAAGTTTGGGTAGTAGTGGTATCTCGGTTTTAAAAGATTATGTCAAAATACACAGAAATAATTATTGTCAAAAAATTCTAATCAAACCTTTGTTCGATTTCAAACTCACTTTCAATTAAATGTTTAATCATATGTATTAACTGTTTAAGTGAAAATGAATTTGGTATAAACAAAATAATAACAAAATATAATAACAACATAGAAAATAATGCAAAAATTTAAAAAATCGCCAAAATTAAAAAAATCTATTGAAGTAGAAAAATTCGAGTTGTTTTTATTTCGGCGATTTTTTTTTTGAAATTTTTTCGAATTGTGGGTTTTTTTTTTTAATTTTGGCAATTTTTTTTAAATATTTGCAAGTTTGAGGATTGTTTGAAATAAAAAACAATATTCAATTAAATTCTGGCATTTGCGACAACTATCGGAATGTTAAATTATTTTTTTAGTCGTGAAAGCTAATATTGCCTAACCCAATATTACATTCCAAATAAATATTATTACGTTCCACATAATTTTAATGAAGTTAAAAAACTTTTTTGATTTTTCTGTTATTTAGCCGTGGCATTTAGATTAATAATCCTCTGACCTACTGACTGCACCACAATCACTTTAAATTTTCATTGCATTATTTGCTATTTTTGCTATTTTATTTTAATTAACAAAATTTTTTTTGTTTGGCTTTGCCGAGATTTGAACTCGGAAGTTCGGAGTACAAAGCAAACTCTTTAGCCACTACTCTTCAAACAATTATAAATGTTGAGTGTTAAATTTGAATTTAAACATTTAGTTAGGAAAACAAACATTGTCGCAAATTCGTTTACCAAAACCAATCATTAGTTGCTTCTATAAAAAATGCAATCCACAATTCGGTTGTTACTACTGAACCTCTAATTTAGTGTCACATTTGATTACAAATACTGTATTTACAGTTCTGATTGTTGACAATTTTTTAAAAAAATTGATATTATCACAAAAAACAAATGTTGCTTCTACTGTACACAATTACTATCCGAGTTTTATTTGAAAAGTTGATTGGAAATACCAATATTTAGATAATGGGATTGTTTTTTAGTTCCGTTTCCATTTTTTTAAAATTCTAGTCCAGTATTTTTGCTTTATTATCGATATCAAATCAATTTTAATGGTTTCAACCGGAAATCCTCTTTCTGGGTGAATAGTTACAAATTATTTGAATTGTTACTAGAATTTTCTCAATATGACCGAATTCAATTAAACTTTTAATTAAATCAACAAATATTTTATTTGAAATTTTAGTTTTCTCTGTGTAGGCATATTGGTATTCTCTCAAGCACTTTTTTGATTTTATTTTAAGGCAATAATAACTTTGTTTGTTGCTTTTTTGTCGAAAACATACTCTAACAATGATAGCCGTCCACTTGCAGGCGATGTTTTCTAATACAATTTGAATATTCGAACCATATAACACTAAACTAACAAGCCTTTTTGACTTGGATCAAAATTTAAGTTATTTACAAATTTCAATCATACATTTTGTGTTTTGAACCCATGTTATGGAGGTCAAATATATGTAACTCAAGATCTTTTAATTTAAATATATTTTGCTTAAATATAATATAATTAGATGTTACTATATCGGGATAAAACTCGGATAGAATTGGATAGCTTTTTACTAGATTGTATCTATTTAAATATAATTAGATCCAAAGTGATACAATTTAATAGAACCATTTTTCGGATCGTATTATATCCTCCTATATTTGCGGAAAATATCTCATCATGTATAATTTTCTATAAACTTTTTTACTCGGGTGTCTACAGATTTGTGTTGTTATATAGGGGTATTATTATATATTATATTATTATATTATTTTATATGGCAATATATTACTTTATATTGTCTTATATACAATTATACTTAATAAATATAACTGATTATATATTTAGTAAAAAACTGTCTACTCAAACAAAAATATGGCATTTTCAAATCGACCACTTCCGATGTCAATGAAATTCACTGTCATACTCGACAATAAATCGGCGAAATGTAAATTTCGTGTTGCGGACCCTTTCTGTTTCCGAAATATGAAGACATAAAAATTGGAAAAAAACGTTATCGTTACAAATGGAATATATCTTTTAAGCTGTACAAGATACAAAATGCTTCCTATACTGCATAAAATACTTTATTGATTAACTAACAACTTTTCAACGGGCCACGATATAACGAAATTATTTGTAGCATTTTTAGTAACTCAAAATACTTTTTCATCGTTTGTGTTAAAAAAAAAAAATATTTTTATTATTATTTACAAAATTGATACCTTAACCCCTTTTACTGGTTCGCAATTTATCGAAAATTTTCGTACTATTAATACATTTTTGTTGTGCGTGATTTAAGCATTTATTTTTTTAAATGTTTAAATGTCCACTTCATTGCATTAATGGTGCACTTTAAAAACCAGGAGACAAAGTTATCTCTTAATAATTTTTTGCTTTAAATCGCATGTCGAGCTCAAATTTTATATAAATACATCCCACTTTGCTCTGTAGTAAAAGGGACCCTAAATCAGCGTTTTTGGAAATCGCTCGCATGTGGAAGGAGTTGAAATTTTAAAAAAATAATTACGCTATTTTTTTATTGATACAAAACCCGTAAATAAGTGATGATATCCTAAAATCAAATTTTCGTGTCAAACTCTAATAACACTGTTAATAAAATTTAAACTTTTGAAATGACACACTAAAAGCCCCGGGACACGTAAACTTAATTTCGAGTCATAGAATCCAGTGGTGTACTAATTTTTTAAAAATCAGGTCAACATGAAAAGATATTTAATTTTTCAATTTGCATTTCTTAAGCGATTTTTATATTTTAAAAACATCGAAATCTCTCTGAAGTCAAAGATCGCAAACTTTTTATTTTTTTTTTGTTTTTATCACAAATAATTTTAGTAAAAGTATAAAAATTAGAGAAAAGAATGTAAAAAATATCTACTTAAAAATATTCCTCATGATAAAAATAATAAAAACTGTTGTTTATTTTTTTTTTTGTTTCTAAAAAAAAAAAAAAACAGAAAATTATTTAAATTAAAATTTAAATTTTTTTTTTTAATTTTCTTTTGTATTTAAGATTGTTTAATAAAAAAAACATTCGTTATATTGAAATATTGCGTTAATATGGGACGCATCAAACTTTTCTAGAAGAATTCGTGAGAGTGGAAAATAACGGTATTGCAAAATTATGAAAATGTCATGCATTGGAATTTACCATTGAATGAAAATGAAATATTTTGCATTAGAAAAACTTTTATTAACGAAATAAAACGTACGTAAATTCTATGAAAAAACATTGAAAAATGGGTATTTTTTGACCTCCTATCATTCGACTATTTTCATAATTTAAACAATGCATAAAAAATAATTATTTTTTTATAATAAGAATAATTAGAATTGATAAAAATAACATAAAAATAATCTCGATGTATATAAAAACAAAAAACTAACAAAACTGTAAAAAATATTACTTGAGCCAGAGTAAAAACTAATTTTTTTTTTTTATATAAATAGAACATTTTGGGTCTTCAAAGTTTAGTAACGTCATGATGCTTGTTAGGAAAAGACCCTAACCAAGTGCTTAATTACTAAGAAGACAAGAATGGATCAAAATTAATGATGTATAGGGTTTTTGTTGAAGTTCTGCCTATTATGGAGACTCTAGCTTTTCTAAAACTTCGGGTTCTGATGAGATCTTTGGCCAGATCGAAATACTAGTATCAACCTAGCTAATATGTTTAATTTGCTTTATTTTTGTAAATATACGAAGGTTGAAAGCTCGTTATAAATTAAAAAACAGGGTTGGACAGGGAATTAAAAATACATATTTTTTAGATGTTTACGGAGTATCTTAATTTATATTATAATTAAAAAACAAAAAAAAAAAATCACCCTGTGGCCGCATTATAACAAATGATATTTCAAAATGAAATATCTCTTAATTTTGACCTAATCGTTAAACCATTACTAATTTAAAACTTTGTAAGAATAATTTTTTAAAAATAATTGATTTTAAATGTCGAAAACGGTAAAATTTAATGGTTTCGTAAATCTAGTATTAAAGCATGGATGTTAAACGATTCGATGCGGTTATCGGTAAGGGTAATGCTATTAGCTTTTATTTCGGTAACGGTATTTTAGAAGTAACGATATTTTAGCTATTTCGTTACAGATTTTCAGCGATAATGGCATTTCGGTAACTGTTATTTTGGAATCGTTTTTTTAACGATAACGCTTTTTCAGTTATTTCGGTAATGGTATTTTAAGGGTACCGTTATTTTATTTATTCAGGTTATGTCAACGCATACCGACATTTTATACCCATTATGCATTATACTTACGAATTTTTTTGTGAGGACCTTGGAGTCCAAAATACCCCAAAGGAGAGAAACCCATCTGATTTTCATCCGGAGAATTTCAAGGCCATTGGTCTACCGAAATAAAGTGTGGAACACTGTTCTTTAAGCAATCTTAGTTCACAGTAGCTTTGTGTGAAGTTTCAGAGTCCTGAGTCATGGTCTATTTTCGAAGTGGTTGTTTGCCCTAGCTTTTTTGCCCCATTTAAGACTGATTCGCGACACTGAGAGAATTATCTTCACTTCAGTAATGAATTTCTTCAAAGCTTTAATGAAAATTGTCGCTGGAACTTGTCCATTGTTACTTTTCATATAATCATACGATTTTTAAACAAAATCACTGAAGTCTAAAATTATTAAAAGGCTACATTAAAATAATAAAGCACTTTATAAAAAATGTTAAATACTTGAGAATGAAATATTAAAACTAAAGTTTGAAATGTATGAAAATTAATGAAATTTTATGAAAAAGTAAAAAATTAAGTCTTTGATATAATTTCATAGCTCTAAAGAAAATGTTCTTTAAATTTATGAAGAGATAGTTTATAAAATCGGAAAAAAAATTTATGAAACTATGAAATTTTATGAAGAAAAGTTTATTAAAAATATCTTAATACTAATAACATTTCTTGGATATAATCAAATGCTTCATTAAATTTACGAAAAATAGTCAAATTGTTTCATTAATATCATGAATGTTGGTAATTCAATAAATGTTGGGCTTTTAAAATAGCTTAAATTAAATTAATTTTGTGTGAAATATAGCAAAATATTAAAAAAAAATGCTTTTAGTTGGTTGTAATATTGGTAAAAACAATATTGGCATATAATTTTGAGGGTAGTACTGGCAAAACACATGCTTTGCAAACAAAATTATGTTCTCCTAGTGCAATATTAGTTGTACCTTTGGAAATTTTTAACACGGCGGGGTTTACAAATATAGCAATCAACTAGAATATGCTGTGTTTAAATATTATAATAAATGCCGGATTCCCAATTCGTTCCCAGTAATGGTAACATTATCAGTTGGACTGATAATAAAAGCCCTGCCTAATAAAAGCTTTATGATTTAAAGCTGTTGGCTGAACTTGCAAGAAAAGACGAAAATACCTCATCTTGTTTGGGTTATCAATTAACATCACCGATTTTCTGTGTTTGGTTGATATATATACCTGATCAAAAACCTTGAGCTTCTTATGGGTGGTGGATTAAAATGAGGTTGAAGATGACCTAGTCGCTTAAGTCGAAAGAGCGGCACTACCTCTAGCGCAGATACCCACAAGATTGTTTTTATATTCCCTTACATTCATTAGTAATTGGTGTTTTCTATTGTAATAGAAACATATATTTATGATCTCAAACCTCATAATACATAATGAAATGCAATTTTAAAAGACCAACAATACATACAAAATTCTCGAAAAATAAAAATCGGCATCTTGAAAAGAAAATGGACGACAGTACTTTTCGCTTATAGTCACATAACTTAGTTGCGCACAAATTGCGAACTTTATCGCTAATGTGACTTAATTTTTATATATGCCATTTCGTTGCGTATAAACGACTTCGGATATATTCATCAATTAATGTGGCTAAATAAAATTGTATTAGGGTGGAAAAGTTATAATATAAAAACGATATTTGAAAAGCATCAGCTCAATCCTTTGATTCTGATTTTCATTTAAGCATCTGTCATTTTTAAATAATATAGAACTTAAGAATTTTAAGATGTCACAATTATTTTTTTTTGTATTGTGATTTTTGCATATAATTTTATTTTTGGTACCCCAAGGTACGTGGCATATGTATCAAATGTGATTATATCGTTAATGGACTATATCGCACTCATTTTGTTTGAAATTTGATTTTAGATGACAGTAAAATCCTAAAATGTGGACTAAATCGCAAAAATGGACTATAAGCGATGTGACTATAATCGAAAAGTACTGTATCCAGTTGAGAGCAGCCTACGTCACAGCTTCAAATTCAATTGAATTTGACAAGCAGTATTTCATGAGTTACAGTAAAATATAGCAAAATATTTCTGAAATATCAATCCATAAAGTTCGCCATAGATTAGCTTTAACTATTTTGCGTAAGTTAAATCTAAATAAATTGATGTCAATGGAAAAGTGTATGAAATTTATAATAAAAACTTTACAGTAGATGTGTCATTTGATTTGATGCTTTTTTTTTTGTATAGCAATTTATCAGTCGTAGTGATTTGATAAACTAACATTTAAAATTCTGCCATATTTTTTGTCCCAAATCAAGGCATAACTTCAAAATGTCATTAAGTTTAAAAGACACATTAGTAGATTAGCCTTATCCTTTGAATAGTGTTATTAAAAGCGAACTGAATAGAAAATATTAAAACAATGTTGTCTTACATTATGTTTTAAACAAAGAAAGTAACAAAATTATTATCACGATTTCTTGTGTGGAGTCAGTCCATTAAATGAAATCAGACGAAAATGGTCTTCAGTTTTAAAACAATTTCATCCCTCATGAGATTTGATGTTTGTTTATTTGTTTGCGCTTGGATATGAATATGAATGAAATGCCTTCTGGCTTAAAAATTGGAATATGAATACATTTGTGTGTGTGTGTTTTTGTGTGTACACATACATACCTTCATAAAGGATATACGTATGTATGTACATATGTATGCTTGGCATGACATGTCTTAATCCTTATTACGCTTATTAAGTCGAAAAGCTCGCGTGTATTGTGTTCTTTGTTTCTTTACTGATTTTGACGGACTATTTACACGGTTTCATAAGTTTCACTTGTACGGTTGCTTTCATAGTAGTCTTCGGTGTTCATATACCAAAAGAAAACATAGACATAAAAGTAAAACAAACTTTGTACTTAACTACCACATACATACATACATACAACATTACAGTAAATACAAGCATATATAAAATTTATTAACGGTCAATATCGACCAAAATATACCCTTTTTTTAAGCTTCTGTGCTGCTAATTATGATACATTCGATTTCTATAATTAATTTGTAACTGACCGTCATATAAACAGAGACAATTTTATGTATTTTTCTACTGAAATAACGACGACTGCTATCGGTTGGTACAACTGAATACTATTGGTTTTCACAACACTAAACGCATAATGCAACTGAATTTTTGTTGCAAACAATCAAAATATTCATATATCAAATTTGAATATGGTTGTACTAACCGAATTTATTGCTAGTTGCTATCAAAATACACTTTTAATATGGTTGGTACTTTACTTTTCTATGTGCAAATATAGTGGGATATATCACAAAATTTTTTTGTGATTTCTTAAGCGAAAATTTTAAATTTATGGCCAAATTTATGATTTTGTGACAACAATCCAACAATTCCCAAAAATAAAAACAAAAAATAAGTAAAATGGAATTTTTTGCTGACGTGTCTTCATTTAAAGATTGGAAGGGACTTACCCAAGAAATTATGTATATGTTCCAGTATCTATAGACGCTTGAGCTACCTTATTGGAGGAGTGTATCATTTTAAACTGTGGATTAAAGTTTATATTTTCCTTAGAAATGTGGATGGGGTAGTATGAAGTATGCACAAGTCAAACATTTTTTTTTTAACACAACTCGCTGTAGCATAAAAAGACATTTCAAAATAGTATACACACTTTAAATGTTCAGACGGAAAATATTTATCTGGAGGTTAAAGACTGTTGGTGCAAATCGCAAAAGTTTGATTTTTTTCTTAAACTCTACTGTAAACGAATGTAGTTTTTGAATGGAACAAGATATTGCATTAATTTTTTATTTAATGAAGCACTTATTTAGTTAAATAACGAATCTTGCAGAAAACAAATTGGAACCGATTTCGTCCCGCTATTCTCAAAAAACTGGACCTGATTTGGAATTTCACATTTTGAAAAGACGAACATCAAGGGAACTATTATAACCAATACATCTAAGATTGCTTTTTGTTAGTCTCTAGTAGCAGATTACAAATATGTTAATTTTTTGGATTAGAAACAAAAAATGGAGAGCACTCAAAATTGTATATGCAAAAGGTTCCCTATTTTGGATGGTCATATTGCCGCCCCCGAGGGCCTGGAAAGTTCAAAATAAAAACTTAAGCCTGATATTACGACACTTATCACTGTCCCTGTTTCATTGTAATATGACTACTAAGTAATAAATGGTCGAATTATTTATAAAAAGTTTGTGATATATCCCACTGTGCAGTGGGGTGCACTCGTAAGTACATATACGTACTTTGTGCTCCTAAAGATTCAGACCGAAAAATATTTGACACTAGAACTTAAGTATACTTTTCTAAAGGTATAAGGTACGCTGAACGCAAATTTGACCTCACAATCACTCTCCGACATCAGACGTTCGAGCTATATTAACGGGAAAAATTTCGTTTTTGTACTTTTAACTCCACCTGAACACATTACTCTTAAACTTATTCCAGTTTTAGTTTTTTTTTATTTTGTTGCATGAATATTTCAAAACTGCACACAGAGAAAAATGTTGCCATTTGCCAACTGAAATTCGGTTACTACTATTCTAATTCGGTTATTACGAATGTCAGACCTTTGGCACAACTTTACATTAGTTTTCACAACAAAATTCGGTTAGTTCAACTGAATTTTAGTTGCAACACCCAAAATATTCAGAAATCTAATGTAAATATCGCTGTAATAACTGAATTTATAAGTTCTCACCATTAACATATACTTTTCAATTCGGTTGGCACTTTATTTCTCTGTGTGTGTCAACTGCCATCGAGATTACGCTATCACTATTTGAAAAAGTTTTGAATTAAATTGAAACGTTTTTTTTTTGGTTTTATTGTGCAATCTCAAATAACGCAATATAAAGTAGGGGGAAGTGGTGTACCACGAAACGATTCACATATCAATAGCTATTTGAAGAAAATACATGTAAAAGTGCAGTTTAAATTGAGATATATTTTTATATAAGCATACTTAAATCGTCTGCATAAACATAAAAATCACAAATTTTCACATTTTTTAAATTTTGTTCCAAGGTACACTTTTGGGTGTACCGTGAGTGTACCTTGAAACATTAATTTGTATAGTGAAAATATGTTATTTTTACACCAAGCCTACAGATGTTTATTCAATTTAGCTATACTATATTTGAGAATAAATAGAGAAAAGGTGAATAATAAACAAAAAAGATCTCGAGTCTTTTACACCCTTCACCATTACTACATCCTTTTTACATTTACGTGTAAAATTACTTCGTTCTATACATTCATTTAATGAAACAATGGTAGAAAGGGCATGTTAAGAAACCTCTCCTCTCAAAAAATCAATTAAACGTACTATTTATTAGACTAAAGTTAATATGTGAGGACAGAAGTCTATTTTTTAATATATATTAATGATCACTTTAATTTAAAAGAGTGTAAATAAATAAATACTATTATATCCACTAAAATTAGGTCCTTAATATAGGTCACTATCTAAATGTCCATATGTAAATAACTTCTTTTTTTTATATTGAAAATCAGGTAAAAAAAAACATTATTCAAGGTTTTTTAAACTTTCTTATGTTTACCGCCTATTTGGCAAAAATTATCAATTATTACAGTGAAACAAAATTGAAATAAACATTTAACTTAAAAACAGATTACAATGGGGTTAAAAAGAAGAAGCATTCTAAATTTTACTCTTGGTGCCAAATTTTAAAAAAGCGCTAAGTTACAATATTTCGTTGGTGCTTTGAATCCATTTATGTTTACACACACATAAAGTTAGCAAAAAAGTTGCTAAGCTCAGCAAGTTTTTTGCTAAATTTAGCAACTTTGTTGCTAATATTAGCAATTTTTTCTGCTAGGATCCTCCCAGCAAACAAGTTTCTGACATTACAAACTCTTTTTTTTTTGGTGTATGATAAATGCCGTGTATGATAAATGGCGGTGTCGACATTATGAATAAGCTATTGGGAGAATATACTTATAAACGCAGGACATGCCGATGGCCGTTAGCTGCATTAGCAGCATACATTGTTTACATGGACTAAAATGTACAATTTATTTCAACTGACCGTCGCACAGTGGTCGAAATGCTCAACCTAGCCGGAAGAAAGTCATAACTCGCTTTTGAAAAGCCGCATTGACATGAAACTTTGCACGTTCATAGATTTTATCAATAAAACCACTCATCAAAAAAATGGGAGCAATCTGTAAATTGGGCGTGGCAGATTTTATGTTAAATAAATAAAAACAAATAATCTACCTGTATTTATGTAAAACATGTATTTATTTATCTAAAATTTCGAATTTTTATCACAAATTTTAATCTACATTAATAGGAGCTATAGAAAGAAATAGTGTTTTAAATTTAATGAAATATGAATATTTAATCCAAAATGTTAGAGACAATTGAAATGTAAAGGCAAATCAAAGACAACTGAAAATTATTCAAAAAACAACGGCCAGTGGCTAACAAATACAACAAATAGAAAAAGAAAATATGTTTGCCTTAATTCACTTTCACTTTCTGAATCGAGGAACGACTCTGGTATAGAAGCATCTGAAAGTAACGCAATAACTTCTTCGCCCAAAGGCTCTGTACTGCGAGAATGAATAGAAGCCTATGTTGAAAAGAAGAAATAAGAGGATCTGAAGACAAGAGGAGATAGTGAAAATTATCATGCATTGTTTATTCGCGGGACATTTTTCGGGTGTGACTTTCTCGTATATTTCGGAAGTCTTTGTTTCGAGATTAAAATGCTTCTTCCGCAAACATTGCTATAGGAAGTGCTGCATATTGGATAATATCTGCACCATAAATGAGGACTTTGTGAACACTCGATGGCATGTAATACCAAGAATACAATGGTATATCTAGTTTTACTGTATTCATACCATACGTACGTAATGCATTCACGTTAATGGCAAAGCCACATGCCATTGTGTTTAAAATTACACCAAATCTCTTTATTAAATCCTCATCAACATTAGTAGTCCAGTTAAATAAGGCAAAAAAAGGGGTCAACCTCCGGATTCCAGGCAATAGGCTGAAAACTCGTATATGGCTTTATTTTGGTGTTCTAAACACTGGCTCAAAAGTCTCATAAAATCTCGTGTCTGCGTCGTGAGTTATTCAAGGTCAAAGGTCACAACAATAAGTTTTTGGCGATTATTTCGGTTTCTAAAGCTCCAATGATGTCAACATATATTATAAAAATTGTAGGTCAAACTGAGCTATTAAAAGAAAAACAAACCAGCAATTACTTGTGTTTAAAAGAAGAAAGAAAACCTGAAACAGAAGTTAAATAAATAAAGAAATGTACCGTTATGCACTGTACGCACTTGTCAACTTATTATCAAACAGAATATTTAGTTTCGAAAGAATAAAAAAAATTACTTTCTTCCAGCTAGGTGGAGAATTTGGACCACTGTGCGTCGCAGACTTTTTTTGAAAGATTTCAGTTTTGAACTATGTAAGGACAACATTAAACGACGTGCCAAAAATTCAAATGTAACAAACATCGATTCCACTCGATCAGCAATACAGGTTGTATTGGGGCAAGATATTTCAACAACAGCTGTTGCTACGTAGAAAATCGAGATAAGAATGGCCGTATTGCAGTTGTGGAAAGTTGTTACCTATGCTCTAAGCTTACAAAGAAGCTGAGAAAAACTCGAAAGGCTTGCAAAAATTGCTTCTAGCCGATTTGTAACGAGCATTCAAGCAATCGTCCTATATGCAACAACTGTTTGGATTAATTTTTGTTGCCTTTTATGTATATTTACATTATTTTTTTTTTTTTGTGTTAAACCTTGAAATAGTTTTTTTTATGTATAATGATTTTTTTTTATCAAAATTAAGCCTTGAATAAATTTTTCTTTATTGTAAAACAATCTTTCTTTTATCAAATAAAGTTTTCTTTTATGTTATTTCTAAAAGCCAAGCTAAATAACATAGATTATCACACGTTAATAAAACAACTAATTAATTTTTATTAAGGGTGCACAAAGCAAATTGATATGTCAAGACCCTCCCAACTGATCTTGTATATAAACACCTATGAATATATAATAATAACAAAAAGTTAGGAGTTCTCATGATATAAAAAATTTCGATTTGAAAACGCAATAGGTACACAGGTACCTGTCCACACACAAAAGGGTTAAACCTAAAAAAAATTAAACAAAATATTATATTTTGGTCGAGCATGTTTCAATTGTGACACTTTCCAAAATTGAAAACTGAACCAATTGCTTAATTTTAGTGGTTATTACAAGTTTACTTTCAATTTTTTTTTCATAATTCTTTTATAAAGGTTCCGCCATTTACCCTTTTTTTCAACTAGTGCTTATTTCGTGAATGGTAACACTAAGGTCATGCCTGATTTGACAGATAATTAGTTTTATCCTTCCGCTGAGCGAATATGGTCCGTATGTTCGTTATCTTGTGAAAACAGTGAAAGAAACTGGCATCCTCATCGATAAACCAAAGCGTGAAAAGCCAAAAACAGTGCGTACACCCGAGAATATTGCTGCTGTGGCAGAAAGTGTGCGTGAAGCGCCATCAACATCAATTCACCGTCGTTCTCAACAATTGAACATTTCGGAGACATCATTGAGTCGAATTTTGCATAAAGACCTTGGTATGACGCCATACAAAGTCCGATTGGTTCAGGAGTTCAAAAAAAAAAAGTTATTTGATTTTTTTATTTTCTTCATTTCCAATGACCTAACCTTTTGGCCATATTTATTAAATTAATTATGTGTTAA
Source organism: Delia radicum (assembly GCA_021234595.1). Lineage (NCBI taxonomy): Eukaryota > Metazoa > Arthropoda > Insecta > Diptera > Anthomyiidae > Delia > Delia radicum. The sequence continues at coordinate 132,968,746 of CM037851.1, forward strand.
TTAATTTAATTCCACAACTTTAAAAAAAAAAATTTCAGAAAATTTTCTTCTGACGATGAAAAAAGTGAAATGTGCTTTTTTACAACTTTCTGAACCAAAAAATTCGCCTTTTTACCCGTTTTAATATTTTTGTTGCGTTCTTTACTGTTGGCAACACTGGTTCATAGGTACATATTAGTTAACTCTCTCTCTCTTCCAGTGTTGCCAAGTTAGGGGTTTCCCCCCTATAGTTAGGGTTTTTTTTTGCGGTCATGAACGGGAATTTTAGGGATTAACAATTTGTTAGAGGGAAATTTGGGGTGTAAAAATCTGTTTAACCCTTTACTGCATGGTGCTACATATATGTTACAAACAATTTGAATGAATACAGTGCCTGATGTAAGTAACCTAGAAACATTTTTTTAATAAAAACGATATTGTAATATTCAACAGCTTATATATCCAAAACAATGGATATACATTTTTCGTGGTAAGAAAACATTGAAAAATCAACGGTGATCCTAAATAAAAAAAACTATTTTTATAATTTTTAAATAATTAGAATTTATAGGCAGTAAAAATTAAACGATGAAGATATTTTTACGAAACTTAGTGGAGACTTGGTGCTATTACGAAAATAAATTTGATGCTGCTTTTGTCGCTTTACTGCTCCCCCTATCGGAGAAATATAGTCCTAAATAATTAATGGGCTATCGATCATTAATGTGTTAAGATTTTGTCTAAGTTTTAATTTTGTAGTTTGCTTTAGGTTATGCCTAATCAAAAATGGTGACCATTTTTGTATAAACTTAAAACTGCATTTTTAAAATTATACAAACTAAAAACAAAAACGTAAAAAAAAAACATAAAATAACAAAATTTTTGTTTGACTTTGGGTAGACCTTGTAAGACTCTGTGACTTTTAGGCTACAATACATAGGCATCGCTAAAAAGCCACGTCTGTATATTGTCAATCACAACAAGTTTTGTTTAAATCGTACTGCAAGTTTTCCTAAAATTGCAAAAGATAAAAATGGGACACATATCAAATATTCGTCGTCAAAGTGTTTAAACAGTTTTTAAACAATTTAATTAGGTATGAAGTAGAAACTATAAGTTTTCCAACACGTATTGTGTTTTCATATATTCGCCTAAAATTTGGTTTTTTTTTTTTTGTTATGAAATCGTAAAATATGAATATATCGCAAAACGCCAAATTATGTGTACAATTAATTTTATATTTCTATCAAAATATATTAAATTCATTAAGATCTGGAGTTTCATGCAGAAAAGGGTTGACAGGTAATTTTGCGTTTATAAAATTAAAATTTTCTGTTCGTTTATTATTATATAAAATTTTTAAAAAAATTTCAACTTTTTTGTAGTCTGTAAGTAAAATTTATAACACTTTACTGCACTGTTTAAATGCAATTTCGGATTTAACAATGAAAACAGTAAACTCTAACAAAATTTTGTGCACATATTTATTGGAAATATTTCAAATAAAAACGAAACAAATGCTCACATTTAAATAAAAATACTTTTAGGGGGATCTTTTGGTAGCAAACTTAATATAGGGGGTTTTTAAGTGAGTTTTGAAACTCACTACTCATATAGAGCAATTTAACAATATCAAATACTACCCACTAACTAGAAGATATTTTTTTCAGAAAGCGTAAAAAACAACGTTTCAAGGCACACCGCCTATAATTTTTGGCAAAAATAAAAAGTGAATAACAAACAAGTTTTAAAGAATTGTCAAAGTCGGATTTTTGTAAACGGTAAGAATTTTGTTCACAATTTTAATACAACTAATTGATTCCATAAACAAATATAATCAATAATATAAAAATGTAAAAAAATGTATGTTCAGCAGGATCCCTAAAGTTGAACTTTGATATATATTCGAATTTATGCACTGATAATAACCATGCGTAAAAATACGAAAAAATGTCATAATAACCAAAACTTTTGTAAAATAAACAAAAAATTGTCCATTTCATCAAAGTTTTTGTACACCCAGAAAAAAGATACGTTGGCATTCGGTCAAAACCATTAAACTTTATTTGACAGGACGTTATTTCAGTAGGAATTAAATTATAATTGATTAATAAAGCAAAAATACTGTAAAAAGAGGGAAAAGGAACTAACAAACAATCCTTTATACAATGCGATTCCAATCAACTTTTCAAATGAAATTCGTTTAGTAATTGTGTATGGTAGAAGCAACAATTTATTTAGTGATAATTCAAAAAAATTTGCACAATCTACCAAATTTATTGAAAAATTGTCGATAATCAAAAGTGATTACTACAAATACGGGTTTCCCAATCGAATATACAATTACATAAGGGTTTCAGGTTTGGCAAACGAATTTTTGGCTATGATGACTTAACATATATAAGTGCTTGTGTTGTAATGGGTAGATCGTCATCCAATTACTCCGAGTTCAAATCCCGATCGAAAGAACGCAAAAAGTGTTTTTTTTTTTTTAAAGTACAATCAAATACTAAAATGTTCAAACACAAAAAATTAAAAGAAAATTATAAGTAATTGTTTTGGGTCAATATGAAGGACTATTAATCTGAAGGCCACTGTTCAATACTTGAAAAATCAAAAAACATTTAAATTTCAATAAAATTTTGTGAAACGTAATAACATTTAAGTGAGATGTAATGTTGAATGAGACAACTGAATATTAGCTTTCACGACTTAAAATATAATTTAAAATGAGAATAGTTGTCGTAACCGACATAATTTGATTGGAAACAAATTCGGTGGCCACAACTAAGAAGGGAGGTGTCCCGACCCGGACCGGCAGATGTTAATGAACTTCGGATATGTTCTAGAGAATAAAACTTTAAGCGACCTTGTTTTTTTTTAGCTGCCCAATCTCATGTTTAGGCATTACTAAGTAGGGACAAAAATTACCAACATTTTACTTTTCTAGGTTTATTTCTTTCTATTAAAAGTAATTATAAACAAATTTGGTATCGAATGAAAGGTTTTTTGAATACACATTCACTGGCGTAATTATGCCCAAAGGCATTCAAGTAATTTTGTTAGCGTTTTGTTAAGGAATTTTAGCCTATTTAATTAAATCGAGTTGGTGTCTGAGCTTTTTCCGATATTCGAAACCGTTCGGTTTTTATGCGACTTTTCCCGAACAGAATTTTTCGCCTATATTTCTCATAAATAAAAATGTGGCAACTCAGGGTCCTTTTTATATGGAATATTGGTATTGCCATTTTTGTTTTCTTGAATACTTTAACACTGCGTACAAATAAATATAGTTTTCGTAAACTAAAGACAAGTTTTCATAAAAAAATAAATTAATTTGTAACCATTTTTGCTCCTTTACAACATATCCAAAGTTCATTGAAATCTGGAGTTCGGGTCGGGATACCTCCCGTGTAAGACTGTTTTCTAGGTATAGTTTTAACAAGAATTTCTTAGTTTTATGCATGAATTATTATGAGTATACATTAGGGTTATAACTTTTATTATATAACATTATATGGCAAAATATTAATATTCATGATCTTACTTTTTGGCGGTCGTTAATTAAGTTCCCGCACCAAACAAATTGAGGGTTTGAATACAACTTTTTTTTTTTAATTTAACATTTTGTTTAGAATTGCATTCTTTTTTATTGTACAATATAAAACTTATCCTATCATCAATAAAAATATTGTCCCGTCATTTTAATACACACACATAAACTAGGCCTTTCGAAATTGATTTCGGTGCGAAAGGTTTTTTTCGGAATTGACTTAAAGAAACGATATTTCTTTTCAGTACAATATTGCGTATAAGGCTGTGCCCTGTAAGCTTTTCGCAACTAAAACGATATAACTCTAGTGTAAATGTTCCCTAATGTGAACTTTTGGAAAATTGTTTAATATTTTTTTTAAATTAGTCAACACAAGGAAATTATCTGTACCCAATTAAAAAATGTTTAATATAGTTATACACTCTTAAAAATGACAACGATCTTGTGTGTGGCTTTTCATTGAGAGCAAAATTTTATTATATTTTAATTTTACACATTTGTGCCTGATTCTTAAATAGTTTGTGTTTAAATAACACAAAATAAAAAATTATTTGTTATTGAAAAAGTATATACAGACTCAAATGTTAATAAAAGGACTAACAAATATAACCCAAATTTCGCTAATATCCTTGTATTCAACTGTCGTTTCTTGATCAGATTTAAAACTGTTAATTAGTAGTAAGTTATAAGTTTATGGTAAGTATGTCTAATGATATTTGGAGAAGAAAAATTTGAGTTCTAATTACGATTTTCTTTTTTATCTGTTTCCTGTAGAGATGCAAAACAGTTTGTAGAAGACCATTAAAAAAACAAAGTTATAGCATTCAAGAATTCCTGGACACGTAGAATTATTCTAAATAATGGGTCAAATAATTCAATATATGGCAGATTCGTTTTTTTTTTTGTAAAATTATAAATGAATAAATTATGAAATAAGTCGTTAAAAAAATGTGCAAACAATTTCATGGTCTTGTTTTTTTTTTTTTTTTGTAACGCACTTTTAACCCAAATTGTAGATAAAAACAATATTAAAGTACTAGCTGACCAGGCAAACGTTGTTTTGCCTTCAAATTTTAATTGTAATTAATTCTTTTAATCAAGAAATTTCTTTTACGCTAATAAATAATTAAAAAAATAAATTCACATTAGTAAATCATTTTAAAATTTGTAATTTCATGGGAAGCCCAACGCCTCTTTGTCCTATTTACGCCTATTTACTTCTTTACCTTTTTTATTTATTCTAGGACTATGAGGAACGCTAAAACAATTTTTGAACAACATTATTAAATAACCTTGCAAAAAGTCTTGAATGTGATAATTTATTTTAATGCTTATTTGTTTTTTGCTTTTGGTACCACGCCCATTTATCCAATTCCGCCCATTTTCAGTTCGACTACTAATATTTGTAATTGATGGACTCGTACACAATTTGAAGGCTATATAGCTAATATAGAACCCTAGATATTTAATATTAATATTAATTTTGTATATGAGCTAAATAATCACTTTGTATGGGAGCTGCCACGCCCACTGGTATGATCCCGCCCAATTTTCAAATGACTATTCATAATATAATCAACGTGCACAAATTTCTAAGACTCTGGCTACTATAGAACTGTAGATATATGATATTTTAGCACATTTAATTACTATAAATGCAATTAATGTTTATCCCGATGAAAATAAATTTAAATAACAAATATGCAGGTGCTTGTGCAAATTTAAATGTAACTGACACTAATAGAAAACATATGATTTTCTATTGTTGATTTACTTGAATAAACGTCACTACATTGCTAGGTCTGTCAAAAAAACAGAGTAGTATTTGGAAGATGACAAAGCCAATTGTGACAATTTTTTGTTGTTGTTTTGGTTTTTCTTTGATATTTTAAATTTTGAATCTCGCTCCTAGACGAGGACAAGAAATTCTCATTGAGTTTGTGATTTAACATAACAAATATCTCTAGAAATTCTAATAACAAAGTCCCCTGAAGATTTCCTTAGGCAGGAATGAAATCCGGATAGGGACACGCCTACATCAGATTGCTTTTCACAATTTGTTAAATAAGTTTTGGGATTTTAGCACATTTAATTACTATAAATGCAATTAATGTTTATCCCGATGAAAATAAATTTAAATAACAAATATGCAGGTGCTTGTGCAAATTTAAATGTAACTGACACTAATAGAAAAAATATGATTTTCTATTGTTGATTTACTTGAATAAACGTCACTACATTGCTAGGTCTGTCAAAAAAACAGAGTAGTGTTTGGAAGATGACAAAGCCAATTGTGACAATTTTTTGTTGTTGTTTTGGTTTTTCTTTGATATTTTAAATTTTGAATCTCGCTCCTAGACGAGGACAAGAAATTCTCATTGAGTTTGTGATTTAACATAACAAATATCTCTAGAAATTCTAATAACAAAGTCCCCTGAAGATTTCCTTAGGCAGGAATGAAATCCGGATAGGGACACGCCTACATCAGATTGCTTTTCACAATTTGTTAAATAAGTTTTGGGATTTTAGCACATTTAATTACTATAAATGCAATTAATGTTTATCCCGATGAAAATAAATTTAAATAAATATTTACTTTGTATGGGAGCTGACACGCCCACTGGTCCGATCACGCCCATTTTTCCCATGACTATTTACATTAACAAATAATCAACGTGCACAAATTTCTAAGACTATGGCTATTATAGTACTGTAGATATATGATATTAAATATTTACTTTGTATGGGAGCTGCCACTCCCACTGGTCCGATCCCGTCCATTTTTTTTTTCCTGATTATTCAAATCAGTAACATATGGGATACTGCAATGTTTCAAAACTCTTGCTATCACAATAGTCAAGATACATGATGTTATTCAATTTATGTGGGAGGGGCCACGCCCACTTGAAATATATATAGCCGAAAACCTAATTTGGACTATAACCTTTCAAATGAAACCGGTTTGGGCCAAAGCGGTTGGATAGTTTTAGAGTCTATAGAGGACAAACATACAAACATTGTGTTTTATATATATAGATTTCTCTGCATCAAAATGTATATCGCACACATAGTTCAAAAGTGACTCAGCTCAAAATTTTTTATATAAATTTTTTACATTTTTGGTCTTCAAAGTTTAGTAACGTCATGATGCTTGTTAGGAAAAGACCTAACCACGTGCTTGATTACTAAGAACACAAAAATGGAGCAAAATTGATGATTAATAGGTTTTTTTGTTAAAGTTCTGCTTATTATGGAGGCTCTAGCTTCTCTGAAACTTCGGGTTCGGATGAGATCTTTAGCCAGATCGAAATACTAGTATCAACCTAGCTAATATGTTTGATTTGCTTTATTTTTGTAAATATACGGAGGTTGAAAGCTCGTTATAAATTGAAAATAAAATTTTCCATTTTTCAGAAATCGAAAAAAAATATTTGCAACTTTATACCAATTGAAACATAAAGAAAGACATAACTGTTTTTTAGCAACAGTAAACAACAAAAGAATACACTGATATTTTTGTTATAGATAAACAAATGTATTGTGCATAGTTTAAGCATATAAACCCGAAAAATTAAAATTTTGAGTTAAGTCACTTCTGAACTAGGTGTGCGATATGTATATTGTAATTTTTTTTATGGTTTGTTAAGCATATAAAAATGAAATTTATTTTAAATACAAAAATCCCAGAAACTCGTGTTTAAATTTACATACTTCCAGTAATTTTATGGGTATAAAGGAAGTCAAGTAAATTTAATTAACAATTTATTAGAGTGTTTATTACTTTATACAGTTATTTATTATTATATATTACAAAATATACATATATGCATATAAAATCACATACAATTTTATCTCAAATATATAATTCTTTTTTACCCTTCATATAGTGCAATATTTAATAATATATAATAACATATCGATCTATATATTATTACATATACCACATGTAATTGCATATATTTGTATACAATTGTATCTAATTAGATGTAAATGTATCACTTTATACATAATTTGATACATTTGCATGATGAAAAAATTAGGATACAATTGTATCAATCTATATCTAATTAAATCGAATTGTGTCAAATAATATCTAATTGTTTGAGATAGGCGTGGTAGAGAAGATTAAGCATACTTTTCTAAAAATCATAACTACATTGTAAATTTTTAATTGAATTAGACTGCTCAGTTTCTGGTAGATTAGATTTAATATGATACAATAAGATGTCTAATTTTTCGGATATAATTATATATAATACGATAATTAGTAAATATTTTTTTTACGTGGGTAGCCGAAAACTGCCCAAGAAGCTGGCCTATAAGTTAATGTATTCGGATTTGGAATATTCCGCTTAGTTGTTTTATATACCCGAGTAAAAAAAAAATATATTGTGGAATATCTAAGAAGACAGTGTCCAATAACTAATCAGATACACATTAATCAGAAAAATGTTAATTAATACTATCTCATTATCTGAAATTGAATTCAATTATGTCCAATTCGTTATAATGATCCAATTTGTTCTTCTATTAAATATAATAAGAAAATGTTTATTTTGAAAATGAGAAAAAATCAAATAAAATTAAAATTTTTGAATTATTTATTTTAATTAAAATTGGCATAACAAAGTTAGCTTTAAAATGCTAATATGTGGTAAAAATTTCAAATCGTATCGAATTAATGGTTTTTCATAAAAAATTCAAGTGACACTTATGTTTGTGGATATTGCAGAAACAGTTTGTCTTAACGGGTGGTTCCGAATTTGTAATTGAATTTATTAAGATATTATAAAAGGTTTCGACATGACAGACATGGGGACATGGAAAATCAATATTCCAACATGTTTTAAATAAATTAAAGTGAACTTGATATGAAAATTGGTTTTGTAACAATAACTAAATAAATAACGCAACCTCCACCAAAGTTTTTTTATGAATGAGCGTCCTAAAAGTGTTGTAACCATCCCCAACATTTTCCAATTAAAAAGAGATTGAAATTGATTTCGAATAAAAACAAATATTTTAAATTGTATATGGAACTGGCAGATCTGATTAAATATGGTAACATATGTAAAAAAAAGTAAATTTAGACATGGCATCATATAATATTGATATATTTTTATATATTGCACCATACAAATCAATAATAAAAATAATTATATGATATAAAATAATATAACTTTCTTTTTATTCGGGCAGCGCAAATACTAGTTGTAGGGCCACATCCGGGAACATTCCCTTACAATAAAAGTCCAGCAAAACTTTTCATAACCAAATGATGGGTCTGGTTGATGACTTAAACATCATCTGTCATCAAGTGTTGTAGGGTATAAAAAGAAACTCAATGGCGGTAAAAGAAACACATACCAAATGAACGGCGGTAGTGACATTGATATCATTCCTGTATCAGGATATGTGATACTTGACGCAGCGGAGATGGTGCCTCATTATTGTCACTGATTACTTTGGGTACATTTATAAACACACACACTCACTTACATTTACGATGGTGTTTGCGAATGGGGTAATTTTAAATACGAGTATGTAAGTTTTATTTTGTGAGCAAAGCAAAGTGTCCTTTTGTCCCTAGGACAATAACAGTATCGTGCTATTACATTATCATAAAGGGGTTTAAGGCGTTCATTACATAAAATACACATACGAAATTTAACATTTAGGAATGTAAAGCGAACTACTACGTATATGTACATATGTATTATTTATATTGTGCTACTCATCAGTTTATTAAGTTTGTTTTTTTTTTTTGGGTCCGCGTTCAATAACACTATGTCGGGATGGTTTTTATTATATTATGTATATGTATATGTACAAATGAAAAACCAAATGCCAAACAACATCAATTTTGGCTAAGATGTTGATATTATTGACGCGAAGTCTTTTTGTCGCGTAAGCGTGATAAGCACAATATCTTCAAATATGTGTCCCATGTGTGTCCTTTGCCCCAGGGTGGTCGTCAATGTTATATATGTAGTATTATCCTTTAGAAGTCCTTGCTTTATATTTGATTTTGTTAAGTTTAAATTATATTCATTGTATACATTTGGAATGCTGCTAAAGAAAATAGTACAGTAAAATTCGGTCAAGGCGAACACCAAGGGACTGGACAAAGTACACTTAAATTTCTATAATTGTTACCTGCTTAAAATTTCGGTATGCTTTAACTGTCACTGCTTTAAAGGTCGATTCATGTAGTACTTTAAGTGTCACCATGCCTTAAAAGTCGTAAAAATACAATAAATAATTCTATAAATGTCTTTAAAAAAATAAAACAAAAAAAAAAATTAGCGTCCATTCCACGAAAAATCGGTCAAAATCTGACCTTGGTTTTTCCGATTTCAATTAAATTTAGCGTTTAGAAACTTAATGGAGACACTTAAATATATGCGTTTCTAGTTCTTTAAATTTCGAAAAATCCACGGTTTTATGCGAGATTTAGTTTTTTGGAAAAATGAGAACTATACAAAAAGTGAGAAAGTCTGTGTATTCGCATTTTCTTTAACCCCTAAATGCATGCTCTCGTCAATTTAAATGAAAGTGAGCATTTATGATGTAAAATGTTAAATAAACAATAACTGGGTACCACGATTTGTCAACAAAAACGTGCAACTTTTGTATTACCACTTACAAAAAAATGAAGTAACATAGGGACGGAAAAAATATTTTATTTGAAAACGAACATTTGTTTTTTGTATGTTTTTTATCTAAACTTTTTAAAAATTATTTTTGTACTTTTTTCGGTAGCATAAAAACGCTTTTTTAATGTTTAATTAAAATTGCATATTTTAAATTTTTCGACTTTTATGATAAACCCTTAAATGCACGATCTCTTATTTTCAAACCATTTTTTAAACCCTCCATCCCATAGTGCAGGAGGGTATATATAAAATGTTTGTAATTTTTTTAAAAAAATCTGGGACCCCATAAACTATATATATTCTTGATCAGCATGAATAGAGAAGTCGATATAGCCATGTCCCGCTGTCCGTCTGTCTGTGTTAACGCAAAATACTCCGCCAATACAGAAGAAGTGTTGCTAATTTTCAGTCAAATTATTTGTTGACATCATGAGCAGTTTCGTGGTGAAAATTATCAAAATCGGTTCACGCTTTCAAAAAATATGAGTGAAAATGTGGGAAGACCTCTAAAAATTTAGAAGCAAATTTTAAATTATTCTATTTATTTCATCATACATTCAATGCTTATACACAAGAATATACGCAATCAGGGATGGGTGCCAATATCGCTAAAATAACGTTTCCGAGTCAAATCCCTTTCAACTGACTATCAGTATCCGATATAATTGAAATACCGTTATCCGTAAAATACCGTTACCGATATAATTGAAATACCGTTATCCGTAAAATACCGTTACCGATATAACTAAAATATCAATACCTTAAAATACCGTTACCGAAAAAATCTAACAAGATCTAAAAAAAAAACTTCTTTAAATAGATTTATTTTTCCAAAGTATGATCATAAACTAGCCAGTCATTAAAACTCGGGCATAATGGGGCTAATAATACATAGAATCGATTACCATCCACGGTCATAATCAACACGTACAAAAGCAAAAAAACCCACAAAATATTGTTGTTGTTTTTTTGTTTTGTTTTGTAATACAGGGTGGCTGATAAATGCCAATACAAAAAAAAAACGTAATAACTTTTTTTCTGAGTTATTATTGATTCGTCTTTCAATTTAAGGAAAATGAACGAATGGGGTAATGAAACTATCATTTTAATTGTGCGCCACTACAATACTTTGGAGGCTGGCGTTGTCGCCTAAACAAACTTAAGGGGCACATTAGGCGGCACTCCTCTAGAGTTTCGACAAGGAATATTTTTCTCAAATATGTATCACCAGACAGTCAATACGGACAGTTCTGCTTAAGGATTTTCATTTCTTTCCTTTAAAAAATCATATAACAAGCAAATTGAACGCAGTAGACTTGCCCCTAAGCTTGGATTTTTCTTTGTAATTTGCACGGAATTTTGCTTGCATTTGACGTCATCGGGCGTTGAAGTCATTTTAATTAAATAATTTTTTAAAAGCTATTAAAAATACTTAATAAAAATTTATTGCTTTTCAAATAAAAGAATAAAAAATATTTATATGTATTGAAAAAAAAGTTATTTAATTTTCTTAATGTAGCAATATTCATCGGCCACCCTGTATGTGTGTAGGTTTTATAAATGGTATGTATGTATGTTTAGTAGGAATCGCATGCAGTGTTGTCATGTTGGACGATTTTGACAATATTTAATACCCAAAATAACTAAATGACGATTTTGCGATTTTTGCTTCCAACAAAATTACGAATTTTTTTTAATACGTCAGCAAAAGATATTTATTTGTCACCGGATCTATTTTTTTATTTATATAATTTGAAAAAATACCAGCTTCTTTCTTTTGTGTCTCAAAAACACTCTAAACACATAAAATATTTTCTTTATAAATTTTTTGACAAACTTAATTTTATCACACTTTCCGTTTTACTTATATGATGTGTAGTATAAACGCATGTGTTGTAATGTAAACGGGTATTTAATAATTATTTCATTATATATGTCTCCGCAAGCGTATTTTCGTTCACTTAAATTTATATAAAATTCTGATTATTCGCAACTGTTTCGATTCGTTTGTATATATTGCATCTCTTTTAACGATCCAAAAATATATTTAATAATCCTTATTACTTTCATTATTATATAGGCAAAGAGACGATTCTTTTTGATACAAAACAACAGGCGAATTTTACAACAGTTTTTTTTAACATCATAATGGTACTTTAAAAATATATCTATTTTTCAAGACACGTTCTTCTTTAGGTAATCAGAATAACCATTTCACCTTTGTATACCCACTGCTATAAGCATGCACAATTTCAGATTCATTTTAGTAAACGTTATTTAAACATTTTTTTCTTTAGAAACATCCCAAATACATTAATCAATCAGTCATATTTTGTTTACTTATAAAAACAACATTATTTTTGTTAGTTTTACGAAGAATATAGATATTTATATTGTTTGCACTTTCCCTGGTTACTGCAAACACCGAGATGGAGGGTATCCAAAAATTCGTCACAGCCGAATTTAATCTTTTTTATACCAAATTCGGCACATCGGACTTTAATGCTTCCACTTGTTTATACCAAATTCGGCACATCGGACTTTAATGCTTCCACTTTTCATATATTAAGTTTGTTCGATAACACAAAATTTTTTACAAATTTGTACAAGTTTTTACTGGAAGGTGGTCGTTTACACAAATACTCAGTAAAAACTGGTAAAAAGAGATAGTAATGTGACAGTTTGATGCCATAGAACTTACAAGTTTTTACTAAATACATTTTTGCCAGTAAAAATTTGTAAGAAGAAAAAAACATATGATAGAAAAAATATGCTTGTATTTTTTAGTAAACAAAAGCAAATATTAAATTAAATTATAATTTTGTAATGGATTTAAAGTGAAAAAATATTAATAAATTAACTATGGAAGCAGTTAAAAAACACTGTAAATTGATTCGGGTCGACAATTTAAATTACATTTTATCTTTTCCATAATGACCAGTTGATTTTTTTTTAATATTTGGTATTTAAAATCAGCTGTTTTATATATTTACCAATTCTTACATATTGTCCGTTCGTTTACTTTTTTGTAACTTTGTCTTACAAATTTTATATTAACAAAAAAAAATTATTTTTATTGAAAAATAAGGTTTGTTGCCAAATGGTTACACTATGGATTTAAGGGCTAATATTGATCGGATCATCACCATTTAATTTGTATTGGAATAGCACGGTTCTCTACTGCGAATTAGATTTTTTTCAGCGTCAACGATAATTGCATTTTTTATATAATTTATTTTTAAAATACATTTTTCTAACGTTTGTCCACTTTCGATTTAAAAAACGAATGCAGATTTGCAAACTATGGAATTTTCACCAAATAGTTGCACATTCGATTTTTTTTGGTCCCGGGGCTTAACAATTTTTTATGATTAAAAGAAAAATGTTATAGCACTTTTATATAAAAGAACTTCTTTTTGTAAGTTTTTTTTTCAGATTTATTACGACTAAATTTAAAAATGTTAAGGAGCCCTTTAAACGCCCCTGTTTTAAAAATAATCTACTGAAATCTTCTGTTTTGAAAATTTTAATATCAGATTTTTGTTGTAAGGGTTAAAAATTAAATTTTAAAAACTTAATATTTAAGTAGATTCGTTTATCTTCCATGTAGAGAAAACATATTAAAAAATTAATGTATAGTTTTTAAAAGTGATACATTTAAACGGCGCTTTAGCTCAACATTTTTAAATTTAATTTTTGTTAATTTTGAAAAATTAAAAAATACATAACAATTTTTTGTTTTTCTATAGAGAAACATGATGCAAGATTTCTACAATAAATCGTTAATAACAATGTTAAATATGCGACTTCTCAATTCTGATAGATTTTAGGACGCAGATCACGAATGTGAACATCAAATTCTAATATTAGCTCCTGTTTTTAAAATACTCGGGAATTAACAATAATTTTTACCAAAAATTAAATTTGTTCTTTAAAATTTGTTATTAGTTCATATACACGAATAAAGTACAAACAACTTTTAATATCATTTTACGGTATGGACTTTGAGCATTTAAAACCATATCAATTAATTGTGATTGGGCGAAGGATGTAGGATATTCTTGCAATTAAAGTAAAACCTTAACTTATTTTCCTTTTTTGTGAATATTATAAAATCTCTTAATCGAATTTGTAAAAAATGCTGTTACTTTATAGTCTAATTAGTTAATTTCTACGTAAGAACCATCGCTTTCATATCAGAACTTTCCGAAAAATCAATCTGAAGTTTAAAATTTTTAACATTTTTTTAAAAATTAATTTTTGTATGTATTGACTATGGGAAAAATAAAAAAATACATCATTTAAAATCGTTATTTTTGAAAGAAAACGCACTTCAATTAACTGAAACTTGGTTGGTATTTATTACAAAACATGTGGTAAACATATTTGAATGTTTTATCTGAATTTTATTAGTTAGGATTTGTCACAGATTTCATATCTTTAAGGCATAAAAATATATAAAATTTTTGTAGTTTAAGCAATTTTATCTTAAACTTTAAAATAAAGTAAGCGAGTTTTTTCATAAATTAGGTAACCTGCGATGTTCACTAAAGGTACGTATCAAAGTTTGGATCTTCTTTACGTTCTAGATATTTTATTAACGAAATCGTGAAAAATTTAAAATTTCAACTTTAAATAGATGCATACACACAGAAAAATAAAGTGCCAACCGAATTGAAAAGTATATATTAATGGTAACAACTTATAAATTCAGTTAGTACAACGATATTTACATTAGCTTTATGAAAATTTTGGGTGTTGCAACTCAAAAACTGATGAATTAACCGAACTTTGTTGTGAAAACTTATATAAAGTTGTGCCAACTGTCTGAAATTCGTAATGACCGAATTCGAGTCGTAGTAACCGAATTTCAGTTGGCAAATAGCTAAATTTTTTTCTGTGTGTAGAGAATATTATCGCACCTTTCAAAACGTGTACTATATTAAATTAAAGAGCAAAGTTGGTAATAATTAAATGTTGCAAAAAGTTGCGTTATTATTTAATGTTTTGTATTATTTTTAAGAAGTTTATCAAAAAACGTAAATTTCCTAAAAAGTGTTTTGCCAATATTACTTTAACTATGGCTAACTTTAGAAATCTGAGGCCATATTCGCGATGTAAGTCCAAAAGAAATGATAACCCGATGCATTAAACTTTTCTAATTTTATTGAACTGCGTAATAGATAAACCCCGGTAAAGAAAAAACGATGGTGTTGTTTTTTGGTAAAAAATTTGCATATTTTACAAATATGCGTCTTTCTCCAAATCAAGTGGCCAAATTTGGAAAAAGAAATTGCATAAAAAAATTAATTTCCTTTTGACGTTGAAAAAAACTTCATTCCGCAGTAAAAAAAGAGTGCAATTTAAAATGTTGATAATCCGATGAATATTTAATAAAATAGGAATATTAAAATTTACCATTTACATTTTTCTATTTTTTTCAAAAAAAAACTAAATCGCGCAGAAAACAGTGGGTTTTTTAAAATTGTTAAAACTAAAAACACCAATTTTTAAGTATCAAAAATGCCCTTTTTTGGCCGGTCTTCGGTTGAACGGCCGTTATATGAAAAAAATTAATTCCTAAGGAGTGAGATCGAAAAAAAACACACACACATTTTCTCTTACAACTGCTTTTGTGAAAGACAATTAACTTTTTTTTCTTGTCACGTCACATTTAAGAAGAAGAGTGAAAAATATTAAAGCGATCGGTTCATTATTTCGCTTACAAATGGAATCTGAACAAAAAGTGAGTAATAGTTTTTTCATGTTTAGTGCCCTAATTGATAGATACAGACCATTTCCAAAAAAAAACGTGACCGTTTTGTTACCTTCATCAATAATTTAAAAATTATCTTAATATCATTTGATCACTCAGCGAACTTCTATTATAAATATTTGTTATAATACAGTATCTTTATTTTTACGCGAAAAAACAGTCATTGAAAAGGGAATTTAATTTTTGACTACATATGGGGAACTTCCAAAATTTAAGACACTTTGACGTAAAATATTTTCCAAAAATTTTTTTGTTAGACATGAATAGCCTTTTGTGTGTATGTTATCCGATGTTTAAGCGTGCTAAAGTTTCAACAAAATTACAATTATCGATTTGATTAAATAAATGATACAACAATTTATAGATCTCATTACAATTATCACATTTTAAAATACATATTATACCATTAAAACTTTACTCAAAAAAAATTTTTCTCATATATTAGGACTTAAAATAAAATAGCGATTATTTTGGAAAGCACTAATCTGTTACCGGTTTAATTATATTTAGTTGGGTTTAGGGTTACTTATGTGCAGGAAATCATATTAAATACTTTTAAATTCGCAAAATTAAAAATTTTATGTAAGAATGATTTTTGAGGTTATGAAAATTTTGTTTGCTCCATAAAATTCAAAGTTCTTGGAAAAAAATTTATCTTTTTTTGCTCTTTATTAATTAAGTCCGCCCTAAGGGTTAACTATAGACACCTAATTATGTTCTCACACCATTTTTAAAAAGTTCATAAAATTTTTGCTCTTAAAAGTTTTAAAATGCATTTTTGGCTAGTAGGTGCTTTTGCAAAGTAACTGAGTTCACGCAATATGCTAGCTAATTTCAAATATAATTGTGAGGGTCAGAACCAAAAAACATACATTTTCTAGAAATTTACGCCAATTCCTTATAAATTTGTGATGTTCGTATCTCGTTATTGGTGCGCTGGCATCAACTTGGTATACCTCAAGCTATATACTCAATTTAGCAAATACTATGGACAAAACTGCGAAAGTTTAAAAACCAGAAAATTTTGGTTTCATTTGTATTACAATACAACTTTTCACCAAGCAGCGATATGGAAATTACTTTTTCAGTGGATGTATCTCTCAAGTCTTGTGATTGGTATCATTTTGCATTGGTTTGTATCTGAAAGTTAAAACTAAGAGCAAAAAAATAAAATAAATAAAAAAACTCTTGTAATTTTTAAGTATTTTTTTTTTTAATTTTTCGACTTTTTAGTTCCATGAATCCTTTTGGTGAAGACGTTTCGGCATAAAACTTTGGACGTCATAGCTTTTAAGTATATTCAACCTAGCCCTGTCAATCGTTCCTCTCAAATTGTAAAACCTTCAGAAATAAGAGTCATCTAATGTCGGCTTCATCAGGTGGCGAACATTTTTGAAGTATTCTAGGTCATATGAAGTTTATTTAAAAAACCAAACCACATCAGATTACTGTATTACGATTATACATTAATTTTATATATAAATTATATAAATGCCAAATTTTGGTCTGCCTAATCTGCCTAATTCTAAAACTTCTTTTTTTGGTACGAAATTCAAGGTCCTTTTGTAAACAAACTAATTATCCCATTTCGCTATTATTTTGTAAACTCAATATGACGTCATTTTAAAATATAACTTGATTAAAAAAAAATACAGTTTTAAACATAAAAGAAGTTATAAGTGATAATTTGTTTCGGGAATTATTCGATCTCACTCCTGCTTTAAGTGTCTGAAAATTCTATAAGTCATGTTTTTTAAAAAAAAATAATCATGAAGATGCAGGCACATAAATCAAAATATTTAATAAAAAATAATTTAAAAGAGTAGAAAGTTTATCAAAAATACTCTAACTTTCCTCCGCAAAATCTTTTCCTGGATCCGCGCCTGTGTAGGTGACACTTACAGAACTTTTAGTGTGGTTCGTTATAAGCTATATTCTGGTAATCGTATAATAGTTGGTAATTATATGATAATTATTAAAAATAAAAAATGCCATTTAATAAAATAAATTTTTTTTTTTGATTTGCAAACAGTCAAAAACTTGTAAAAATTTTATTTATATTCGAGTTAAATTTAATTGAAAGTAACATTTTAATCTGCTAAAAGTATTATAAGTAAACACAAAATATCACAAAAATTGTAAAATTTTCAGTCTTTTTTTTCAGTTTTTTTCAATGAGAATAAATTTGAAAAAATTTAAAAAAAGAGTATGTCATTTTATACTATAGGTGTAAATAGATTTTAAATATAAACATTTCCAATAATTTTATTAGAATTAAGTTATTTTAACCAAAGATGATGTGATGGATTATGAGTTAGGATCTGCTGACTCCATACTTTATATTAAATTACATTGAGTTTGAATGGCAGAATTGTCGATTAATTAAATTGGCTTCATTACCAGCAAGTTCTTTTTTACAAATTAATAGACATGTATTGCGTACATGTCCTCTTGGAATCGCAAAAATTGGGAATTCTAGTATCTTTTGTAAGAATCGATCAATTCTTGAAGCATAATTTTGATATACACTGCGTTGCATAACAAACATTACAAATGATTTTAGCTATTTTTTTATAATATTACAAATATTTGTTTTAAAACTTATAACTGTTTTTAAGAGTGTAATCACTTATTGTGTAAAATTTAAGAGTAATCTCCTAATTGGTTTAAGAGAAAAATTGGGTAAAAATATTTTTTTTTAGTGTTTGATATTTATTACATATAACGGTAAACAAAGAAGAATAGCAGATGAAGAGAAACTAAAGCATGGGGTTTGTTTTTTATGCAATTTTACTCAATTTACAATAAAATGCTGAGAGGTTCATATCGAAGTGATTTTGAAAAAGGGAGAATTTCAGCGTATTTAAAAAGTGGCTTAAGTTTTCGGGGAATTGATAGAAAAATAAACCGTTGACATGTGGTTGTCTCAAATTTTACAAATAATCTGAGTGCTAATTGTAAAAACAAAACAGGCGGCCCGAAAAAAAGCTATGCCAGCAACTCAATGAAGAGTCTCAATCAGATAATCTATGAATGAAAGTAAATGTATCCAAATCAAGAGCCTACTTATGTAGGCTCTTCGATGATTCCCAGAGAATTACTCGCTAAAGGCTGATGTATGTGCCAAGGTGATTACAGCGCCACAAAACTGCCCGACTTGAATTCGATAAAAGAAATTTACAAACCAACTGGTGAAAGGTAAGTCAATAATCGATATTGTTGTAGGACTGTTTAAAAACAAATTTCTTTTAAAGGTGATTTATTCTGATGAGGAAAAGTTCAATCTTGATGGTCCAGGTGAAGACCCACGATTTGTTTCGAAAATAAATTTCGGAGGTGGATCCTTAATGGTTTGTGTAGCTTTATAATTTTTATATTTTTATTGTTCTCCGGTAAGATTTTGTTTTGCTAATTTGCAGATTCACGTAAATAATAAATATATAATAAATCAGAATTTAATAACATGAGCGTGAGTGTGAGTAGTAAAAAATGCTCGTGTAAGTCAAAATTCACTCACATGCCCATCTCTTTTAAAATATTTCGAACTAAAGGAACGCTTCTGTGCTGAGATGCCAGTTTGGACGATTTTTATACTCAAAATTGTTATACTCAAAAAACAGACTATTTAACTTATTTTTTTTTTACTTTTTTCATGGGATACTTTTATTTTGTCCATTTTTTATAATTTTTAACATTTAATATTATTAGAGGAAAAAAAATGTCTTGCATGACATTCATGCTGCCCTTTAATACGAACTAAGAGTACAATCAATAAATAATTTTGTAAAATCATATTTTAATAAAGTGATTTTCAGACAGTTTTGAATTTTCACTTAGTAGGCACCTTATAGCTTGACAACTGCCCTAACAACTTGCATCAATATGATTTTTTAAAATTTCCTTTCTTTTAAGATTTTCAGCCTTTTAACTGCTATTTTTAAGATTTTCTGACTTAAAATGCATGTTATACTAATAACATATAATTTTTTCTATTAACTTTGAACTTTTCTTAAACAAGTGTTATTTTTTCAAGTTTTTACTTTTGCTTTTTTTGTTGCTGCCTTCCCAATGATTGAATTCCCAACGATTGAATTCCCAACGATTGAATAGGTCGAATGAAGAAAAATTATTGAATTAACTGGAAATCAAATGAGACTAATTGAGAATTCATTCGATTTGTAAAATTGTGTTTGAATTCATTCATTCCTTACACTCTAATTAATTTCTGTTGAAATTTATCCAACTTATAGTAGGAAACTATACTCCTACTATAAGTTGGGTAAATTTACTCTATGTGTGTAAATGAAAAAAATACACACATTACGTGTAAGTTGGTCAACAAAAAGCGTGTAAATGTACTATGCAAGTGCGTAAAAATGTAATTAAATTTAGAAATAAATGAATAATTTTACTGAATTTTTTAGTAAAAAACCATGCTTTAATTGTAAATATACTGATAAAATGCGGAAAAATACATTTTTATTTGCGTAAAAACCCCCTAAAAATGCGTATATTTACCTTGCGGTAAGAAAGAAAAACAGCCCAAAAAATGTTTCAAATAAAACAAAAAATTAATTTTTAGAAAGAGTTTTATTAAAGTGTTGCAAATATAATAATAAATTTAATAATAAATATTTGTAAACAAGTGGTTGTACATATACAGAGCTTCAAAGATTGAATTCTATTTTGAATTTTTTTAAATCGAATGATTTTTTTCTTAATCAGTCGCAGAGAATTCATTCTTTGGAATTCGCTACTGGGCAATTCAATCAATTTAGCTCATTCGATATTATCAATTATTGAATTCAATCATTGGGAATTCAAACTTGCAATCGTTGGGAATTCAATCATTGCGAATTCAATAATTGAGAGTTCAATCTATTTTTCACTCAATCGATTTACAATTTGGGAATTGCCGAAAACGGCGAAACTGAAAAACAGAATTGAAAAAATATCGTTAAATTAAAAAATCTCCAAAAATTTAAAACAATCTCCAAAATTGAAAAAATCGCCAAATATATAAAAAATCCCTTAAACTGAAAAAATCGACAAAATTTAAAACAATCTCCAAAATTAAAAATAAATCACTAAAAATTTTTTAAAATTGGAAAATCGCGAAAATAAAAAAAAACGCCAAAAATGAGAAAAATTGCTAAAACATTGCCAAAATGAAAAAAACTTCAAAATTTAAAAACGGCAAAAGTGTTTATAGTATTTATTTATCTCTTGTAGTTTCTCGAAAACAAAGCATAGCAAAGCAAAGAGAGAATTTATTTGGAACATCGCCTGTGTTTCGAAACCTAATAAAGATAAATTTACATTTACAACTATTTTAAATTGCTCCTCAATATTTTTGTTTTTTTCAATTTTAGCTTTCTTTCCAATTTGACATTTTTTTTTTTCATTTTTGGAGATTTTTTTTTTGCAATTTTTTTTTTTAATTTAGATTTTTTTTTTAATTTTTAGCTACCCAGCAAAAAATTTCCAAAAGGTAAGCGGGTTTGTAATCAAGCATTTTGGGCAGAACGCATTCCTTACTAGATTACCTACTCGATTCTTTTAACAGGGCGTGAGACTAAAATAATTGATTCTTTAGAATTGATTATTTTTTTTACCAAAGAACCATTTACTTTATATTTTTAAGAACTACATACATTTTTTAATAAAGAAATAGTTCCATTGTAAAATTACGAAGTACTTACACAAAAAAAAAAAATATATAAATAGTTCCCTAGAAAAAATAAGAAGTACTTACATTTAAAAAAAAGAAGTAGTTCCATAAGTAAATTCAACTTTTACTCACACGTGATTCTCGTAGGTCACTCAAATATAACGATCAAAACTCATACGGAAATAAAATCCTAAAAAGTGAAACACCGAATTGATATGATAACATGGGTCTGTCATAATTTGGGAGCTATAAACCACGAAAATATAAATTTTTCAAAAAAAAATGCAATTTCTGTTTTAAGTATTATTTTCCTGCAAATAAAAATTTGTTTGAAAACATATATGAGATAAATTCTTTAAAATTGTATAACTTATTTTTTTCAAAATTAGGAACTACTTCCAATAACGAGTATATGATTACTTCTTGAGTACAAAAAGTTATACATATAAGTTAATAACATTGTTGTTTTCTTTTAAGTAAATAATTACTTTGTTATTGAGTTCATGCTTTCTGGTTTAAATTTAAAGAATTTATTACAATACTACTTGCTTATTTGACTCTATCGTTGGAATGAGTTTGGTATTGCAGTTAATAAATTTGGCAATGAGATATGTAAGCAAGTATGGGCATCACCTTCTTTTTGGAATGTGTAATTTTTTCCTGGGTATTTTTCAAATTTTTTGTGATTTTTTTAATTTTAACGATTTTTTTTTAATTTTTGCCGATTTTTTTTTAATATAAGGGATTTCTCTAATTTTTGGTGATTTCTTTTTTATTTTAAAGATTTTTTGAATTGTAGCGATTTATGGCGATTTTCTCAATTTTGGCAATTTTTTTTTTAATATTGGCGATATTTTTAAATCGATTGAGTAAAAACTGACTGAATAAATCGAATAAACAATTTAATTCTTTAAAGCTCTGTATATATATGTATTATATTTTGAAAGTATTTTTCTGCAATTAGGCAGCATACACTTGGAAATAAACGTTTTTGGTACATTATAAAGTTTTTTAATTCACTATCACAAATACTTCATTTTTTTTTTCAATTTTTTAGATTTTGTTAGCCTTTTTAATTTGCTTTATTTTTTTTTTCAATTTGAAAGTGTCAAAATATTTATTACTATTATAAGTTAGTATATTTACAAACTTTGTGCGTAAAAATTTTAATTAACAAAATAGTACTACTTTTAGGCATCATGTGTTTAATTGTAAACACATAATTGGTAAAAATAATGTAAGTGTGTATTATTGCATACAAAAGTGTGCGCAAAATACTTTTACGCATTTTGATGTATAAATTTACCGAATTTGCGTAATAATACATGAAACTTTACTCGTTTTATAAGAGTAAATTTACAATAATTTTTTAGAGTGTAGCCAATCAGAATAGAAAAACCGAATGAAGGATTGAATTCTTTAAAGCGCTGGGGTTAACACATCTTTTAATCACGCAGCTGAAGTCACTAAAACCTCATGGTAATTATGTCGCATTTGCCTTAAATTAAAGTCTATTTGAATAAATAACAAATCATAATTTATGATAAACTTAAATTAATAATCAAGTTTTCGCTTATTTATTTTTTCTTGTGTATCATTTTGTATGTCTTTTTGTATTTCCGCAAAAAAGTGATGACAGCGACCTCTTGCGAATAAAAATAAAATACTTTTTGCCGTTTTCTTTGTAATAGAAATAAGTTCATTCAAATTTATAGATACTTTTCTATAAGATTATCTGACTCACTACTATTTTTGTCACCGACTAAATACATGACCATTATGAAAAAATTGCAATTAAAGGAAAAGTTGCTGTGCAAATAAATTGCAAAATAATTTGCAGTGCAAATAAATACCAAAGTGCTCTATTCCCAGAAATAGCGTTTGTTTTGATATTGAAATAATTCAGAGATTTTTCAACTTTTCTTAATTCATTTAAGGCTTACAATTAGTGTGACCGCAACTGTAGTTGTTTATTTATCACGACACTTTTTCAACTTTTACTCAGATTTTTCTAAATATTGCAACTTTTTTCTGCGTGTACATTAATGACAATACTGAAATTGAGTCACTTGCTACGCCATGTCCATAATTATGTTGACAATTTCCACCCCTTGCATTGTGCAAATTTATATTCGTTTCTTTCCATAGTGCAAATTTTTCTTTACGGTTTTCTTTCATACCGAAGAACGAAAAAAACTGCGCGAGAATATGCTCGTTTTTTAATTATACGGCACAAATACACTTGAATCTAACTTTACGCGGTTTACACATATGCAGTTTGGAGCACTCGCGAGTACATGTTAACACTTTTTACACCTAACGATTCAGGCCGAAAAATATTTGACACTACAACAGAAGTACACTTTTCTAAAGGTATAAGGTCACTGAATCCAAATCAGTTCTCAGTATTACTCTCCGACATCAGGCGTTCGAGCTATATTAACGGGAAAAGTGTGGCTTTTTATCAAAATGCTCCGATTTTTCACATTCTTGGGAATATATTTTTCATAATACTTGCAACAGCACTTGAACAAACCACTCTTGCTCATTTTTTCTGCTTTTGAATTTTTAACATAACTTATTTTCTTACGAAAATATTGTAAATTGAGGTAGTAAATGCAATTTTGAAGTCCCGCAGTGTAAAATTTTAAAAAATTCGAATTTATTATCAAGTTCAACCGACGATAATTTCAAGAAAAAATAAAATTAAAAAATTGAAAAGTGTGAGTGTAGTGTTTTCAAGTACCGGTAATAATTTTATAAAAAATATATTTCCAGGAAGATGAAAAATATGGACATTTTGATCAAAAACGACGCATTTCCCTTAATATTCCTCGAACACCTGCTGTCGGAGAGTGATTCTGTGACCAGATTTGGATTCAGCGTACCTTATACCTCTAGAAATGTATACTTTAGTTCTAGTGTCAAATATCTGTCGGCCTTAATCTTTAGGTGTAAAATATACTTACATGATCTCAAGAGTGCTCCCCACTGTAGTAGTATGAACGTTAAGATGTCCCTTACGATTTGTCGATATTCGTTTTTATTAAAGAAAAAGAAATTGTAATTTGAGTTTGTGTTTGGAGCTACTTTCATTTTATGAAAATTGCTTATTTTGTCAAAAATTTAATCAAACTTGAATGTTTTTATCAAAGTTTGCATAATTTTCGGAAAATCCTTAATCCTTAGTTTCCGGGGGAAAAAAGGTTCATGAAACTTCATTTTAATTATGACTACACAGAAATAAATTACAAAATTCTTATTCTAATATTAAGCAAATGTTATAGAGCCTTTTTTGTGAATACAAAAAACAGATTTTAAAATTGTCACCAACAATGGAGTTTTGTAAATTTCTGTTGATTTTTTTTTTGTAATTTAGATTTTTTTTTAAGAAGTTTTATATGAAAACTAACTATTTACAAGCATTTCAAATAAAAAATTTGTTAGAAATAAAGTCAAATTAAAAATGAGGTTGTTTGAATTTACAAATTCCATTGATAGTGACAACAGTTTTTTCTGTGTACAAGATTGTAAAGACAATAAATTGATAAAAAAAAAAAAAAAATTCCTGATAAAAATAATTATTTTACACTTAATTTTTACACTTTTGGCAAAAAAAAAAAAAAAATGCCCACTAAGAAATTTATTGAGTACCACATTTCATAATTTTCGGACAATATCACTTAAATTTTACTAAACTATTACTTCTTTACTTTTCAAAAACTTAAATTACGACTACAAGAAAAGAATCAAATATTTAAATAGATAAAAAACAAATTCTACTTGATGGAAATTATTATTGTCTGTAGCTTGATCTATATAGGGCTAATGTTTTCAATTTTCACCATTTAAGACCTAGCATGAAATTTACAGAATAAAATTTTTCAGATTTTTATTAAATTTGGGAATGTGGTAGAGGGTATCCAGTAAAAAACGCTGCTGTATGCTAGCAGGTTTTGCAAGAGAGTTAGTTAAAGAGAAGCCCTTCCAAACGTGCTTACGTATGTCATGATTTTTATGTAGCGAATTCCAACTTGGATGCAAGGCTTTTGGGCAAAATAAGAGAGGTTTTTAGAGCTTATAAAAATCTGTGATTTCTTGGCTTTTAGTAAAATCGTATTTCATGACTACATTATTACAATTACATAAAAGTAATAATATGTATATTATATTATTTATTTTACATAAAGTTCTACAGGTATTAATTTTTGGTTCTAAAAATGTTAGACTTCCCTGTTAAAAATCGACATACGATATGTATTCATACATGAACCCACATGCTTCATACATGTCGACATTAGGGACGTCAAACGGGAAATCCCGAATCCCGTAATTTTCGGGACTTTCTCTTCAAAATCCCGGGTTTTTTTTTTTTTGTCGAAAAGAGGAATATTAGGACCGCTACATATATTATCTATACAGCAGATATGCGAACTAATCGAACACCCATACGTCTACTTTTGAAGACGATACTGCGCTTGTGATCGTTGAACAAGATCCGAGGGTTGCATCCGAACAACTACAGTCTCATATTCATGAACTGGAAGATTGGTTAAGAAAGTGAGGAATAAAAGTGAAACCTACAAAATATGTCCTAATAACATTTTTCTTTAGGAAACAAAAATTGACCACCAGTTACAATGTCAGTACCCTAGAGTATTACCACGTCAAATATCTGGGGATTCATCTGAGCGCCGTCTTCCATGATCCAACCATATAGAAAATAACTCAGATTAAATTGAAATTTGCTCAGCTGCAGTGCCAGTGGTTAATACTTTTTTAAACATTTTCAAAAATATTTGTTCTTTGGCAACTAAAAAGTGAATATTGGAGATTTTAGTAAAGATTATAAATTATACTAATTAATAATTTTTTTTTATAGTTGCAAATATTTCATGAACTAAAAAATGCAATTGCATTAAAAATTAATTTATACATGAAACATAAAAATTTAGGGGACATGATACCAGTACCAACAAAATGATCTCTGGATTGTTCAGAAATGACTCTCACATAGCTGATCAAACATTGACTAGTATTGGGTTTGGGTCAATTGGTTTCTGAAAATAATCAAACAATTTCTGAAGTATAAAAAAAAAATATGTTTTAGGAGTTTTAAGACAAATATAATGGGAAATGATTTTGCACATAAAAACTTTTTGCGAAATAGAGTAATCCGAAGCAAGAAAACGGAAATCTGAAGAAATTGGATTTTTCTATTTTGGAATCTAAGAAGCTCAGATGTTCAAATTAATTGGTTAGTGGAAATTGGTGTTAAAATTAGTATTTTCGTCAAAAAAATCAAGGAAATTTATTTTACTTTGAAATGCTTTGCAGAAAAATTTCTGCGGTTGATGATAAACACATCAACCTAAAAAGAATGATTGTTGAATATAATTTCAACACACACAAAATTTTAGTGGTCGAAAAATAATGAAAATGTTCAGTAAACTAATGTAACTTTTCTTTACAAAGTGAACAAAAATAATAAAAAAAATGTTCGTATTGAATGTCCCTTTGCTCCCTTAAAAAATAAAAGTTTTTTTTCTAAATAAAAACAGAAGTGATGAGGCGTTTTTTTTTGTATGAAACCTACTCCAATTGTGATACAATTTTCCTGACCAAATCTTTGGATTCAATGTTTAAAATATTAACAAAATTGTGCACATTTTGATAAGATGCGCTGACATGTTGTCATCCATTTAATGAAATTTTAACTATTCACTTAAGATTTTTTGATATATCAAGTTATTTAAGTAGCAAAAACTTTTAAATTTTGAAACCTCTTTTAATTTTTCTTTTTTCATAATCTTTTCGCTTTCCATTCTTTCCCTATTTTTCCTCTTTTCCTTTTTTTTATTTTGGAAGGGCGGTGGGGGGATGTTCTCGATAAAATTAAATAAGCATTGTTACATTTTTATTTGAACTCAAATCTTGTTGAGGGTAATTTTCTACACAAAAGTATTCGGAAAATATTTTTTTTAACAACAAAAATGTTCGGACATGTATTATGTACCGGTGACTCATTCATACAAAATACATTTTAGTTGACAGCCAGTATGTCTAATTTCATTTTTATGCCAAACATATTTATACGTGTATAATAATTTTTCATAATTTACAACATATCCAAATTTCATTAAAATCTGTTTAAACTTGCAATGAAAATTATATAAAAAAAAACTCTGGTAGAACGTATAAAAAGGATTGGGTGTAAGTAAACACAGACATCCTTTGGTAGTAGATGCCCTCCTCATTCATAAGAATTACGGCTTTGTTTTGTAGTCCTGCTTATTGTCATCATCATCGCCTTTCGCGTAATTTGAGACATTCTTTGAGGGGGTTCTTCGTATGTCCGTATGAAATCTCTAGTTTCTTATGTGTTTCATTTAATGCTTTTTTTTCTCTTCGCCGCTTGTCAACCGTCGCGTTTCACGCGCAATCCTAATTTAGCACGTAGGCAATAAAATAAAAGGAAAAAATAATACAATGGTTTGTAAGTAATTCTTACTACGAAAAACCACAGGGGTGGGTGTATGTACTTTAACATAATATTTTGCCAAATGCATTTATAAATTTTAGGGTAAGTTAGCAAAAAAAAAAAAAAATGCAATAAATGCAGACAAAACATATTAGGGCTTCTCCAGAAATCTTATACACGTTAATATGCAGTACTTGTTAGGGTTACAAGACGATCTAAAAGGAGTGTGATTATTCAAGCTACATTAAGTCACATCACGAAGCGTATTTTAAGCAAATATTAAAATTGTCAAACTGAATTTGCTAAAAGTATATGCAAATAAAAAAAAAAAAAACGGCTTATTTAGCTGTTAGGAAGCGTATTATAAAAATGTTTCCGAAACCGACATATAGCTTAGTTTGTCAGAGCATTTTGAACGCAATCAATAAATAATTGTAAACCTACAGTGGTGGTCACCAAATTAGAGCATTCAGCACACATGATTTTTGTTAAAGTTAATTCTCAATTTGAAATCTTTTTAAAAAAATTATATTGGTGAAATATATGTAAAAGACAATGTTGCCGATGTTTCTGTTATTTGCCATAATATTTTTACCATGTCTTTTAACCCGTTGACGAC
Source organism: Delia radicum (assembly GCA_021234595.1). Classification (NCBI taxonomy): domain Eukaryota; kingdom Metazoa; phylum Arthropoda; class Insecta; order Diptera; family Anthomyiidae; genus Delia; species Delia radicum. The sequence goes on from CM037851.1 coordinate 132,997,481, forward strand.
CACAGGCAAGTAAGCGTTCTTAAGCGTTTTTGGCACTTACAGAAAAAACATGGTTGGGGCAACCGCTTTTCGAAGATCATGATACATTTTTGGATTTATGATTGCAACAGCCATGTTACTATGGTTGTGACAATCATACATTTATCTTTTTCTTAATCATTATATAGTAACTAGACTACCATATTATGATTCACAATTGAGCTCAATATTATTATATTATGGTTAAGGAAATGTTAATAAATTATCATAGTATGGTGCCTACATTATTCTATCAGCATTCTGTTGAAGCTGGATTAAAAAGTTATGCACTTCTTTTTGTTTAAATAGTGCAACCGTATTTTCATTTATATAATAATTCACACATTTAAATTTACTAACATAATAATAATAATTTTCATTTTCATTGCAAAATTAAAGGTCGGAAAAAAAAAAAAAAATTTTTAAATTTATAATAAAATAAATATTAAACTTGTATAAAAGACAGAGAAACAAAAACGTGTATTGAATATTTACCAAAGGTAGACATACACACAAAAAACAAGTTTTCAATTTATTTTTTGATCAATGGTGATAATCTTTTTTACTTCGAGCTCATATAATATATATTAGTTCTCATGTAGTGAGTAAACTAGTTTATATGAATGTTTGATGTTTGGCATAGGATTGTTACGGCTTTCAAAACGTGTTCTGATGATGGGAACCTAGAAAATTCCCGAAATAGATCTATCAACACATTCCTGAAAGGGTCAAAGAATAAATTTGAAAACAAAAACTCTATAGATTATTTGTTAGGACAATATCCTAATAAAGAAATATAGAGTATGGCCTCGAACTTGAATAATTTTCATTTTCATTGCAAAATTAAAGGTCGGAAAAAAAAACATAATTTTTATTTTTAATAAAAATTATATTAAACTTGTAAACTAAAATAATTAAAATAATTTAAGTAATCAAATTGTCTTTGCGCTGACAAATAAGATTTGTGTTAAGTAGTTATATAAACCATTATCTAAAAAAGCTAAATTAAACTTTCTCTTTTTACATGTGATTACAGCATAAATACGCATTAAAATATTGTTAAGAATACAATTCCACAATACATTTATAATGGTCATAATATCTTTGTAGCAATCACAATATTTGCACTATAACCATATTATATTCCTAGTAATCATCTGATGCTCCTGGAAAAGAATTAGGTCATAATTAATACCATATTATGACAATTGCAAATATATTATGATTACATCGTACCACAGACTTTAAAGCACGTGTTTTTGTTAAATGGACGAGTTTCAGTAACTATTTTCATTAAAGCTCTGAAGAAATTCATTACTAAAGAAATTCATCCTCGGTTAAATATTGAGTTTCTCCAGCAAACACATTTTTTTAAATTTTTTCGCCATTTATCAAACTTGGAAATGTTTTTACAAAGTATTTTGTAAAGGAACCGTACTATTATTTTATGAGAAAAAAAAATTTTCAACTTCATTCGTTTTTATATCACTGTGATATGTCTACAATTAGCTTACTACAAATGGACTTTGAACAAAAAGTGGTACAAAAAAATAAACTTTTTACAAAAAAATCTTGAATTTTTCATAAAAAAAGAAATTTTCTTAATTTCCCAGAATTCAAAACTCAGAATTAAGATTAAGATTCTTTTTAAATTATTGATGAAGGCTACAAAACAAGTTCCCAATACTGTCACTTTGTTTGGAAAAGGTCTGCTCCTAGTAAGTAGGAGTGTTCGAAAAGTGCTTGAACACAATTTTATTGAGTATTTTAAGTTACCTACATTTGCGATTTTGCACAGGCTGTTTATGGGCTGTGTTAAAAATTCTCGACACCTGCTGAAACCGAATTTAATAATATGAGTCTTATTTCTCAAGGTTTTTTGAATTGAGAGAAACGTTGAACAGGGTTTGGAAGACAATACTTATGAGATATCTCATGTCAAAGAGTCTTCACCTAAAGAATTAATGGCCATTTAAAAGTCGAAAAATTAAAAAATTACTTGAAACTTACAAGAGTTTTTCATTCAATGAATTTTTTTTCTCATAGTTTTTAACTTTCAGATACAAACCAATAGAAAATGAAGTCACTAGACTGTGGAGATTTATTCACTGAAAAAGAGTTGTCGATATCGCTGTTTGGTGAAAAGTTGTATCGTCGTTTACAAGTGAAACCAAAATTTTCCGAATTTTAAACTTATGCGTTTAATGAAATTAAATTTTTAACAGTATTTAAAAAAGATAGATTTTTATAAATAAAAATTGCACGTTTTTTGTTTAACAAAAAACAAATGATCTTAAAATTGAATAATCATGCTCACATCATAATAAGTATTTATGTTTTATAAATTAATCAGAAGTAGAACTTAATTGGATTAAAATAAAAGTACTGGCAACTATAACAAAAACAAATTACAGACAAAATTCGATTCTTGCCGAATTCATGGCAGAACACACTGATTTGGCTAAAGGAATTACGCCAAACTCTTCAAAGGGAATATTGTACCATATTTTTTATGTATGGGTGAAAGGCAGGAATAAAACTTGTTTCAATTTCAGACAAAACAAGTGGAAGCATTAAATTCCGATGTGTGGATACCCTCCATCTCGGTGTTTTCATTAACCAGGGAAAGTGCAAACAATATAAATATCTATATTCTTTGTAAAAATAACAAAAATAATGTTGTTTTTATAAGTAAAACAAAATATGACTGATTGATTAATGTATTTTGGATGTTTCTAAAGAAAAAAATGTTTAATTAAAGTTTACTAAAATGAATCTGAAATTGTGCATGCTTATAACAGTGGGTATTCAAAGGTGAAATGGTTATTCTGATTACCTAAAGAAGAACGTGTCGTGAAAAATAGATATATTATTAAAGTTCCCTTATGATTTAAAAACAACTGTTGTAAAATTCGCCTGTTGTTTTGTATAAAAGAATCGTCTCTTTGCCTATATAATAATGAAAGTAATAAGGATTATTAAAATATAGTTTTGGATCGTTAAAAGAGATGCATCAAAACAGTTTCGAATAATCGGAATTTTAGATAAATTTAAGTGAACAAAAATACGATTGCGGAGACATACATAATGAAATAATTATTAAATACCCGTTTAAATTACAACACATGTGTTTATACTATACATCACATAAGTAAAACGGAAAGTGTGATAAAATTAAGTTTGTCAAAAATTATAACAGAAAATCGTTCGAGTGTTTATGGTGTTTTCGAGACACAAAAAATTAAAGAAACTGGTATTTCAATTTATTATTTTTCAGCTTAGTTGCTTGTGCAATTCTCGTTTACGACTCCTAGAATAAGAACCCTAGAAATTTTCCCAAAATTCGATTGGTTTTTACACATCAATACTTTGATTTAGATTATTTGTGTATATATCAAATAAAATTACGGTTTTAAGGAAAAAAAAATGCATATAATCAAAAGATTTTCAGATAAAGTATGCACCTTATATGATTTAAATAAAAAAGTTCTGAAAGTGAATGTCCTTTAAATTTAATGGGGTTCTTAATAAATGTAATTAAAGTGTAAGAGTTTCCTTGAAAAAAAAGGTTGAGAATAAGTAAAAATAGTGTATGAAAAAAAGTTATGAATTGACATTGTTGAATTCGGGGATTTTGTTCCAGGATATTTTTTTGATCTGATAACGATTAATGTGTCTGGCAACTCCGGTTAATGCAGTCAAATAAATAAAGAATTTTAACTCAACTATTTTGTTCAAACTTTTTTCTAATTGGTGATTTTTTGATTTGTTGGGGTTACCGAAAAAGGGTACCTGGCAAGCCTGGTATCTGGAAAACAAAAGTACAGTTTATAAATTTGCTTAAAAATGTTTCGAGGTCGAGGTCTTCTCACATTTGCACTCATAACCAGTGCTGCCAGATTTCAGAAAAAGTCGTCATCATATTTTGAAAAATCGTCAAAATAAATATATTTATTAGAAGAGGAATAAAGTTTTAATAAAAAATAAAATACAATAATGTAATTCACATTTCAAATTTTAACATGTTATCGTTGTAATATAACACGATTTTTGACACTTCTCTTTGGTTTAAACTTCCAAAATCATTATATTTTATAATGATATTCATATTTATAAAATGTTGAAAGATCAAATAAATACAACAAATTTTACTGTTAATCACTTATATCTACAAAATTCTGTGAATAACATTTCAGTAGCACAACTTTTTAAATCTTAAATTCTTATACAACATTTGGAAATTCTTTAACAATAAGTCCGTTCGATTACTTTTCCAGTAAAGTTCAGTAAAAATTACTCAGTAACAAAACTACAAAGAGTAATACAAACTTACAAAAAAGTAAACGAACGGAAAATGTGAAGGAATTATTAAATTAGATAAAACAGCTCGTTTTAAATATTAAAAAAAAATCAACTGGTCATTATGGAAAAGATAAAAATGAATTAAAATTAAATGTTTTTTAACTTCTTCCATAGTTAATTATTAATATTTTTAATTTAAATCCATAAACTATTATAATTTAATTTAATATTTGCTTTTGTTTACTAACAGTACAAGCATATTTTTTCAATCATATGTTTTTTACTTCTCACAAATTTTTACTGGCAAAAATGTATCCAGTAAAAACTTGTAAGTTCTTTGGCATCAAACTGTCACTTATCTCTCTCTTTTTACCAGTTTTTATTGAGTATTTGTCTAAACGAACATCTTTCAGTAACACTGGTACGAATTTTTGTGTTATCGAACGATCTTAATGATATATTTTTTAATTATTAAATTTTGACACTTTTTTATATTATTAGGCCTGTTTTTTTGGCACCGGATTTACTTTTGGATTTATTTTGTTTCATTAAAGTTGTATATATTTTTTTTTTATTTTTTTTTTATTTTTATTTAAATCTAACACCAATTAAATTTTATACAAATGTAAAAAAATATTCTAAAAACATAAACACAGAAACAAAATTAAGGTAAACCCATAATGAATTTATAAAAAAATAAATCCGGTTCGGATTAAGTTCTATTTTATTCTAGTATTTGTATTTTTCTAAAAATTCATCATATCATATTCACATCATATAAGCAAAAGCTAACCTTTAGCTTTCGATATAAAAAACAATGTTTTTTTTCATTTTGAAGGAAATAATATAAATTTAATAATCGAGCCGGCGGTTTTATGAGAATGATAAATAAATAGGTCTTGCTGACATATTAAACTATTGTCAAAAAATCGTCCAATAGTCATTTAGTTATTTTGGGTATTAAATATCGTCAACATGACGATTTATCGTCAAACCTGGCAGCACTGCATGCGATTGCTCCTAATGCATACATACATGCCATTTATAAAAGCCTACATACATACAGGGTGGCTGATAAATATTGCTACATTAAGAAAATCAAATAACTTTTTTTTTAATGCATATAAATATGTTTTCATTTGAAAAGCAATAAATAATGATAAATATTGCCACATTAAGAAAATCAAATAACCTTTTTTTCAATACATACAATATTTCCTTATTTTTACATTTGAAAAGCCATACATTTTTATTAAGTATTTTAACGGCTTTTAAGAAACAATTTTATTAAAATGACTAATGCAAATGCAAGCGAAATTCCGTGAAAATTACAGAGAAAATTCCAAGCTAAGGGCAGTGGCATTTATCAGCCACCCTGTATTACAAAACAAAAAACAACAATAATATTTTGTGGGTTTTTCCCAGAATTTTTT
>CM037851.1:133003333-133022734 GCA_021234595.1 Delia radicum
TTAACAAATTTATATATCAGGTATATAGTCAGAGCGTGTTGCATTGTATGTTATCTCTAAAAAGGGTGTACGGGTTTTTTTATTTTTTTAATACTATTTCAAAACCTAAAATAAGATATAAAGGGTGCAGGTAGAAAATGCGTTTTATGAGTTAACATTTGCATAATATATTGTTCTAATTTTCATATAAACAGGTAAATAACTACCATATATTCATTTATTGCGAAAGACAAAATAATGTTTTTTTTTTGTTCTAAGATAAGGTTTTATTCATTAACTGGTACAGGGAGTAATTGTGCTAAAATATGAATATATCCTAAGGACTACACATTTTCTACAAAGTAGTCTGAATCTATCAAAAGTTAAAAGGGTCGTTATATGCATAGATTCAGAATCTTCCTTTTCAATGTCTATGCTTAATTTTTGGTAACCATTTTGTTCTTATGGAGTAAAGTACTGGATCCGATGATATTAATAAAAAATTCCATCAAATCGGAATTTGAGCTATTTCTGGAGCACTTACGTGTGTTAAAAAAGCTCCTAAAATGTCTTTGAGGTCTCTATTGCTGGCCTCCTGGGCTTCTTCAGTCAGTTCGCCCTAAAGGCAACATACTGTTTTCTATTATTCTTTGGCATGAGCTAATACTTTATGTACTGTTGTGTCATTGGCCTCCAAGAGTACATGGTGAGTATAATGTCTTTTGTTTCATTGGCAAAGAGTTTAATTTAGCCACATTAATAGGTTTTTTACTGTTAATGACTGCTAATATAACTTTAAAACGTTTTTAGTAGGTTTTTATCGAGACCCGTAATTGAGGAGGTAGTTTCTGGATCTCGAAAAAACGCCTTGCTGTATTTTCCGTCTTGGAACTTCCAACCCCTGAAGGGGCGTATCAATGATTAATCCAAGTCTTAATTTAAATTCATCTTGAATTCTTTTCTTCTCTTCTTTCTCATGTTGTGTAGATCAGTGTTTTTGTTACGGAAAGGCTTAGGTTTCCTGGAATAAGGCGGTATTTGAGATCGTATGCGAGGTGTAAACAATATTCCATAAATCTTATTCTGGCATGAAGTGGCGATATCCCAAACCTCAGCGCGTTTCGTTCATAGAAATTGATCACTATCTTCATGAAACTGTGAACTTAATTTTTCCACATATATTACATTTCCAAGTAGATGTTGTGTCTGTAATGGCATTTGCACACTTTTCCATCAATCATTGTAAGTTGTGGTTGAAATGAAACTTTAATAACTTGTCCAGATATTTCCACGTAAAGTGGAGACAAGCTCGAAATATCCCTTTCTATTGAATCTACTAACTTTGGTGTTGAAATCATGTCTTCTTTTACATATTCAAATCGTATTGGACGACATAAAAATTTAGATCCAGGGGTTAAATTCGTCCATATATCATTTGCAGACGAGGTTGAAGGTAATTTATTATACAACCGCATTCTTAACGCACGGCACAAGAGACCATAAAAATTGATGAAAAACTTTTTTCTTTGCTGCTTCCAGATGGTTGTTTGTATTCGGAAAAACCCAGATGGGCCATCACAGCCCCTTTGAACATTAACCGACGATCAGATTGCTTGCATCTTTCATATCTTTGCTGCTAAATGTGGACATAATTCTAGAATCAGTATTGTCAATTAACTGTGATAGTTCAACTTTTGCGCCTTCATAGAGGGCATGCACTGGGGATGTTATTGGTTTTTAAATATTTTCTTTTGTTTCTTTTATTGCTTACTGCTAGAAAAATATCATATCCTTTTTCAATGAGAGCTTTTCTTAAAATACCATATTTATTTCTCGTTAACCCCAATTTAGAAAAAGAGCTAATGCATCTTCACTGGTAAAGAAGTTGATGATTTTTGGTGTTGGAATACTTTGTATCATGCGCTTCAAACGCTTAGGAGACGCAGTTGGTAGGACTCGACATTTTCCCTGTTTCTTTAGGCTGTATACGTGTCAAAGCTGCTTTAAAAGAATCCTTTATTTCATTAGCGGAGTGTGTGTTAATCATTCTTCCTGTTTTACCTTCTTAGTCCTAATCTGGACCTCTTCATAATCTTTTTAGGGCGGCCCCTTTTTTTCTGTTCAATAACTACTGACATCTCCTTATAAGCCAATCTTGACTCTTCTTCATAAATTTTGTATAAATAATCGGAATCTTTAATCCTTTTTTCATAAATTTTGTAAAAATTTCAATTTCATCTGGCTTTATATTTAAGCCATACGAGTAGACAATGGTATCAATCAGTTTTCCTATGTTTTTCGATCGTATATCAGTATTGGCAAGAGTATCCCAAATTACTTTACAAAGGGAGCTATATTTTATTGTAACCTACTCCATGACTGCTTAACTCAAATAACCTCCTTTTAAATTACTACGCTTATATATTACAAATATTTGTTTTTTTATAACAAAAATCGAGCAGGTACTGGATTTGTAAAAACAAAAAACTGAAATAGGTAAAATAAAAAAAAAACGCATTATATTAGCCCATTAAAACAATATGTTATGCAAATGTTACATCATAAAACGCATTTTCTACCTGCATTTATATCTTATTAGGTTTTGAAATAGTATTAAAAAAATAAAAAAACCCGTAACCCTTTTAGAGAAATATATGCCAACACGCTCTGTATACCTGAATATATAAATTTGTTAAATACTGCAATTTGACCTGAAATGCCTGATTTAAGCGCAATAGTTTGAATTCATTTATTACACTAGATAAACGATTTATGCATCGTTGAATGATAACTAAGTCTAATTTAATAATATGTAAAAAAAATTTCTGAAATTATTTAAATTTTTTAACATTACCGAAAGCAAAAGCCAATAAATGTACAATTAATTATAGTTAGATATACTACATTGAACTTTGATGGTTTATGTAAAAATAACCATAAGCAATATCGAAAAGATTTTGGAATGTAGGACAATTATTTACGTTTTATTAAAAATAAAATAAAATCTTGCTGAAATTGATAATATAAGTACGCTTTTTTTTATAAATCAAAAAAAGGCTTTTGAAAAATGACTTTTTCCACAAAATTTGCTCTCCAGGCTACGTTTTGAGCGGGCGGCGGCAAAAATGAAGTGGCAAACTCATTAGAATAAATCTCTTTACAGTATAAAAATTTCAAATCGTCTCTAAGTGGCGTGACTTTTTTTTATCAGGTCATAAACATAGAATTCCGTTCAAAATTCATCATTTTCGACCAATGCTGGACGTAGGGTGCATATCCAAAAATGCTTTAAACTATACCATTAAGCATTTTTGAAGTCTACTCTATCAAAACTATGTAAAAAACTAATCCAAAAAATATCAGCAAAATATATATAAAGGTGTGTGAAGTTACCCCTTATCTGACCAAAAAACCCCATTTTTCAGAACACACTTTTAATTTTTGAGTTTAAAATAGTATCACTGCGAAACGGCTTAAGATAATTCAAAAAAGTTTTCTTTAGAGAGTTTAAGAAAGGTCATTAGAATGACTTGAAAAAATTTTGAGCATTTTCTTTGAAAAATGAATAATCTATTGGCAAAACTATTAAAAAAGTCAAGGCGAAAAATGAAGATTTTGAAATTCAAAGTGAAATATTTTTTTAACTGTAAGAGTTACTATGGTACATGAAGCATGTTTTTGCTTGTCTCGTAACCTAGATTTAAAAAAGTCCAAAAACACTATAATCGATGCATGGTTATAGAAGTTATACCCCTTTAAGCTCTTTCATACTCGAGATGGTCAACTTTGACACCCTGTAGCACACCCTGTGTTAAAACAGGGTGACCACAGAAACATTTTCCTTAAAGGTTAGCTCCCGCTTTTCATTTTTGGGAACACCATTTCCCGATTGGACCAGTTTTAAAACATCTATATTTATTACCATGTTTTTTGTGTTTGGAACCACTGTGGGCCAGTACAAAAGCTTTCCATTGACTTCTATCTTCGGCTAGTCTTTTTGCTTCTCCCATGAAGTTCTGGCTGAAAGCAGTTCATTTTCTATTGGCGCCTCCATGTATTTGCGGGTCTTCCTCTACGTCGGCTGCCCTGGGGATGGTAATCAAGAGCTTTTCTTGTGACGTCGTCATGGCTTTTTCTAAAGGTATGACGAGCCAGTTAAACTTTTTCAAGCGGATATCTAACATGATTTGATTTTGTTGGGTTTTTCGCCATAGATCATTGTTTGAAATTGTTGTAGGCCAAAAAACACGTAAAATTCTTCGCAAACAACGGTTTAAAAAAACCTGGAGTGCATTTGAGTCTTTCACTTGTTATGTTCCATGTTTCACATCCATATAGTAAAACTGATTTTACATTTGAATTAAAAAGTTTTATTTTCGTGCGAAGAGTTATACGATTGGACTTCCACACTTTAATTAGTGAGCCAAATGATTGATTTGCTTGACAATGCGGTAAGTTATATCTTCTTGCTACCACCGGATGTAGTTATTAAATACTACCGAGATAGCAAAACTTGTCTACATCTAGTAGTGGGTGATCTAAATTTTTAGTGGCTCGGTGTTGTTTTAGTGGCTCGGTGTATTGCTGCTTTTAAATATGTATGTTTAATTATACATATTTCTCCAGTTAATTTAATTTAAGCTATTTTAAGCGCACCAATTTTGTTTAATTCCTAATGTTTTACAACTGTGACAAGTTTGCTAAACCCAAGGAATCGAATCGAGCTACAGCAGGCTCATCATCATTATATCATGATGAAATTGGTGATATTCAAGTAACTTTAGATTTAAGTTAATTAATGTTATTTATTTTTCTTTCTTATTTTTACATTTAATTTCCGAAACAAATATTCGTTGTAATGTATATATATTTTTTTTTCAGGTAAAATGTAATTTTGTAGGAAACAATGGCTTCCACCTCCACCATAAGAAACAGAACAAAAGATAAATTGTTCATTACTGGCAATCCGCTCACCAGATAATCGGTTGTAAATTGCCCTCTAATAGTCAGGTTTTTCCACTTTGTGCTACAATTTGCGTACTGTGAAGTAAATCAGAGAGATTCAGCAATAATAACCATACAAGAGTACTTATTTATTGGGAAAAAGCTCGGATTCCTACAAAAACATATGAAAGATTGTATTACTAAATTAGAGAAACTTCACGCACAGTGGAGAAATGTACAAAGTGATAAGAATAAATAATCGGATTTGGCAAATAACAAAATCAAAGAGTACGCCTTAAAGGTAGATGATATCTTTGATATTGAAATCAAGACGCCTTAGTCATGACGAAATCAATAAAAAGACAAGGAGTTTATTTTGAAACAATGGGAAAAGGGTCAGTTGGAGTTGATCTGAAGTTAGCTCGAGCTGAAGAAAGAAAACTACAAAAGGAACGTGCAAAAATTAACCAACAAAGTCAAACTGAATGTTTATTCGACATAGGCAAGATTATTTTATTATAGCTTGAATAATAATGAACATGGAACTTTTCCCTGGTTTTTATTGTGTTTTACAAAGCACCAACAAAGCAAGATAACCAATTACGAAACATTATCCAAACTATTTTTATAATTAATTTGTTCCTTTTCTTTCTCTTCTTTTGTTCATAGGACGAGGACAGTGATAAAGTGGAGAACACATGCGATGACGATTCGAGGGTGTGCTGCAAATGGACGTTTGTACTTCTCAAGAAACCGAGGAAAGTCCTTCACCATCTTATAGCAAAAGGATGAAGCTTGGCGTTCGGGAAATTTTAACAAGAAAACTATCTCTGTTGTTGAATCGGTGTAAGGTATCTGACAGGAGTGCCACACGTATAAAGTGTCAAAAGCCCCATGCATGAAAAGCGGAAAGTATTCAGAGAAAAATACACTGAGAAGGTCTTGGAACGAATTAGTATAACAGAGGAGGAAGCTTTTTTTGTTTCATTGGGACGGAAAACTTTTACCCGACCTTCTAAGGACAGAGCAGAGATAACGAATAGCTGTTTTAATTTCTTATGGTGAAATGAACAACTGCTAGGAGTTCCTAAAGTACTGGTGAAGAACAATTACTGGCTGTATATTAGGGTGGGGTGAATTTTTTTTTTTCATATTTTGTTTCTCCTGTACTATGAATCGATGCTCCATAGTCTTAAACAAACTGAAAAAATTTTTGAATTTGAATACTTATTGAAATAAAAGTAATTTGGTTTAAAAATTTTTAACATAAAGTTATTCAAATTGTTTCAGTCTTTTATATGCTAACATAAGTACATTTAATATACATAAATAATAGGGCGGGTCGATTTAATAATCGCCCAAAGCTCAGTGAAAATCGTATTCTAGGGATCAAAATAAGAAACTTTGCGGAATTAACCATACCTCTAAACGAATTCTACTACCCCGAAACTGTTGACTTTTGTTCCCAGTAGGGTCAAGTTTTGAAAAATCCCACTTTGACCCATGTAGAGTGCCCCAATCGAGTCCAAATGTATGACCGACCCCCACTAACTTTGAAGGGCCGATCCACCCATTGCTCGTGCACACCCCCCTGGAACTCCCCTGGGGGGTTCCCCATACAACATTTCAAAAAATCTCCATTTTTGGCACTTTATTTTATTATTTTTTATTTATTTTATTTATTTTTAATATTTTATTATTTTTTCTCTTTAGAAATTTATTTAGTCAGAACATATGTAAATGAAAAAAATAATTTAACTTAGTAATAGAAAAGAAATAAAAAAATTACTGTTTGAAGTCTTTTTTGGCTTTCAAGTCTGGGCAATTTCGCACGGCTCTCTTATGTCGTCGCCATAACAGCCTCTACATTTCCGGTATAACTCGTTTGGAAACGCTAGCTAGCAATTGAACGTGTCGTTCTGTTGCAGGTCGTAAAATAGGTTGTGTGGGTTTTTTAAGCCACCACAAGACACAGCTGCATGTCGTAAACTTACTTAAGCAAAATCGGTTACAGGTAGAATTGAGCATAAATTATCATAAAGGATTTTCCAGAAGTAATAAAAGGCGCACTTGCTTAACAGAAAGCATAAATTATCATAAAGGATTTTCCAGAAGTAATAAAAGGCGCACTTGCTTAACAGTATTTGTGGTCAGATTAACGTTTAATTTACATGTAAGTATTTTATGGGCAGTTTTGACAACAAATCGGTTACAGGTAGAATTGAGCATAAATTATCATAAAGGATTTTCCATAGAAGTAATAAAAGGCGCACTTGCTTAACAGATTTTGTGGTCAGATTAACTTTTAATTTACATGTAAGTATTTAATTGGGCAAGTTTTAACAACAAAATCGGTTACAGGTAGAATTAAAATTACCATTTTCATTTTTATTACCTCGTAGACCATATATAACGCAACAGTTTTTGTGAATGCATTAAAGTCGTTGTGAAGAACTCAAAGTGTGTGAAGTTCTAATTTCAGATAAAAAAATATTTAAAAAAAAAAAATCATTCCAAATCAAAAAAGTTTTACAATGAATCCACCATCCTTTTACACCGCAAGATGAAGCAATAAACAACATCAACAACTATCGAAAACCCAATGAGTCATATACCCAGGCATGATGTTACTGTTTTTGGTGTGTCTACTGATTTGACTGATCTTAATTTACCAACCCATCTGGATATTTGAGATATTATTTTTACTTGAGCGAACAAAAAAATTGCTCTATAAATCATTCACTATTCAAGTACAAGATAAGTTGATTGGAATTTGGAAAAAACTTGGTATGGAAATAATGCTGAAAAAAGTGTATATAATAAATTGAATAGATTGCTTGTCAAATATCAAGAGCAAATCAAGAATAGAAACAACACCAAGAATTTACAGAGTATGTAAAATCTCTGGAAACAATTTTTTTCATTGGAACATGTAAATGCGATTTGAAGGCAGCTCCATGTGCATGCGGTTTGGTTCCCGAACGCCTCAAAGAGTTTATGCACGATCAACATAATCAGAGAGACTAACAATGGATGGATTTGCGATGGAAATTGAAGAGCAAGGAGCAACGTCTATTGTCATCAATGCCAACATACAAGATCCCCGATGATTCAACATACGCACCGCCACCGGTTCAAGAAGATTTGGATATAAGCACAAGTTCACAATACACACAGAGATACGATTGTTTTAACTTTGCCTTGGTATGTGACAGATTTGGTGTGCCTGATAGAGTAGCATCAGCAATGGGAACCGCTCTTTTTCCAAGATTTTAAAATGAAAGATACCCATGGCAAACCTCTCATCATGGATAAATCGAAAGTTCGCCGAGAAAAAGAGAAATGCAGACAAGAAGTGCTTCGCACAAACGGTTAGATGATACCAATTTGTTAGCATTTTCATTCGATGGCAGAAAAGATGATACTTTAACGAGAGATGCAATTGATGAGAAGTATCATACTAGGATTGGTAAAAGAACCCTCATCTTGTTATTTTGAGAGAACCGAATTCTGAATTGATTGGTTACGTAAGACTGGAACATGAAAACCGCTGAATACAAACAACCAAATTAAATGATTTTTTTAACGATAAAAATATATCACTGAATGAATTAATTGGCATATGCGTTGACGGTGAGCCAACAAACACTGGCCCCACACACGGTGGAATTATACGACGATTCGAATTGCTGTTAAAAAGACCATTGCATTGGTTCGTTTGCCTTCTACACTTCAACGAACTTCCGTTTCGGCATTTGTTTGAAGCTTTGGATAAATCAACCAGCACTGGACCAAGATCGGCAACCGGAAAATTGAGCCGTCAAATCGAAACCTTGTGAAACTCTTCCGGTAAGTTATTGCTATCACTCATTTATTATAATTGTCAACCGTTTTTAATTGCTTTATTTTTATATATTTTCAGGTGGTGGACGGCTTCAGAAAATTGAGTTGAAAAATATGCCCCCTGCTCCAGAAAAAATTGAATTTTCCACCGATTCCAAGTACTTATACGACATGGCCCATGCAATTTCTAGCGGCGTGGTTTCAGTGGATCTGGCTAACATCAAACCAGGGAAAATTGTACATTCTCGGTGGCTAACCAAGGCCGCTAGACTATTACGATTATATGTGACAACGGAAAATCCAGATGCAAATTTAAGAATACTGGTTGAATTTATAATTTACATGTTAGTGCCAATGTACTTCAATATTAAGTATTACAGCTCTGTCGTGTACGGTAGTAGATTATTTTCAAATTCATTAGTTGGTCAAAGATTTCTAGACACTCGTTTACGCAAAAATTGTCATAAAGTAATTACAGATAATTCATTTATGCGCATTCGGAAATATCTTGTTATCAATGTTGTTTGATGATAGCAAAGAAAAGCGCGACTGTGCTATCAAGATAATTCTACGCTATCGAACCGATGTTGACGACTCCAACGGACTTAGAGTTATAAAAAAACCAGATATAAACTTTTATTGCACAAGTTACACGGAAATGATCAATATGAACTGACATAAATGACGTATTTGAACCACCATTCACTCGAAGCATTCCATACGATACTTTGAAAGAATATTTAAATCAAGATGATCCACCGTTTTAATGATCCAAAAATTCCATCACACATACAAGGAACAGAACGACACGTTCAATTGCTAGCTAGCGTTTTCCAACGAGTTATACCGGAAAATGTAGAGGCTGTTATGGCGACGACGTTAGAGAGCCGTGCGAAATTGCCCAGACTTGAAAGCAAAAAAGACTTCAAAACAGTAATTTTTATCTTTTCTTTTCTATTACTAAGTTAAATTAATTTTTTCATTTACATATGTTCTGACTAAATAAATTTCTAAAGAGAAAAAATAAATAAAATATTAAAAATAAATAAAATAAATAAAAATAATAAAATAAAGTGCCAAAAATGGAGATTTTTGAAATGTTTGTATGGGGAACCCCCCAGGGGGAGTTCCAGGGGGGTGTGCCACGAGCATGGGTGGATCGGCCCTTCAAAGTTAGTGGGGGTCGGTCATACATTGGACTCGATTGGGGCACTCTACATGGGTCAAAGTGGGATTTTTCAAAACTTGACCCTACGGACAAAAGTCAACAGTTCGGGGTAGTAGAATTCGTTTTAGAGGTATGGTTAATTCCGCAAAGTTTCTTATTTTGATCCCTAGAAATACGATTTTCACTGAGCTTTGGGCGATTTTTTTGCCTCCCCACAAATCGACCCGGCCTAATAAATAAGTATTATTAAACAAAAAAAAAATAATAATTTTGAAAAAATTTGAGATTTGATCTCAAAAAATGGTATATCTTGTCTTGCTTTTATTCTGGAGTAAATGAAACATCTCTTGCTTCTGATCTACAGATAGAAATTAAAGCTTCAGTGACGAGCTTGACACACCTTCCTACTGCTTAAGTATGGCAAGGAAACTTTTAAATTCAAGAAAGTTATTTTCCGAAGACATTTGTCGAATTTACTTGAAGCTCTGGAAGACAGAATTCGCAAACATTCTCTGTGGTAGTTCCTTTTCTGACTTCTAACACTCTTCGAAGCGCCAATTCTCTATTTGTAGCGCATCATCTTGTAGCATAGCCAACAACATTTTTCTGGGTGTGCGATATATGAATTTCTTTCTTAGTTTTTAAAACAATACTTTAAGGTCATCTCTTAAATATAAACTTCTTTTAACCACGTTTAAAACATGAAGTGGACCTGTTTACAAGATGGCCTGACTTTTTGTCAAACCATGTTGGTGCATAAAGTGCTAGTTGCTTTAGGTTATCTGGTGGTTTAGCCGTACCAATTTACAAACGAAGAATCTTATTGGCGCAAGTTAACATCTAGAGTGTGCTAATTTTACTGGGTCTCTACTAGCTAAACTTGGTGATACTAAGCCAGCCAAAATGGCGGAACATATTTTCATATAGGTATTTCTGATCAGTGCTTAACACAATTAATATTAACATCCGACAATTCTGTGGGAATCGCTTCGAAAGCTTTGGTTTAAAATCAAGTCAATTGACGAGTTTTTTCCCTAACAACCCGGAAAAGCTATTAGGACCTGTGGTCGTTCCATAAAAACCTAAAAACAAATAGCGCAGTGGTAATTCATTTGCGTTCAATAAACACACAAACCATTGTAAAGGTCGTTTCAAATATTTTTCTAGTAACTCAATAACTCCATTTTTATATCCCGTATTGACAGCCGTTATATTAGCTGCTTTTCCTGAATCTATCGATAAATGGCCTATATACTAGAATTGAGCTCAGATATCATAGAAATATGTTCTTGAGTAATAGTCTTCCGATGTCAACCATTTTAATTTTTAGTCATAACTAAAGTTTTGTCTTTACGGCCGTCAAAATAAATGGCCGTCAGAATTTTTTCGCAACCAATAGGGTTCAGCTTTTGCGCACTTTTTTTCTCTCTCGACGTATTTTACTTCGGTCTATTACGCTTGATGAGTTTTCGGCACCTATAACGTTAAAATCAAGCATTGCTGCGTTAGCAATAAATGCTGCAGATCGATCTGAAATTTCCGTTCTGTCACATGATAAAGCAAGATTTTGAAAATTATGTCTCATCAGTTATTTTCTTTTGGTTTTTCTTCTTTTTGAGATTTCTTGTCCTTTCATTCAGGCAAATATCTTCTTCCACCGATTCTGAAACGGTTTGTTTTTTTGTTTTTTTTTTTAATTAGCACATTGTTGAAGTTTTTGTACTTCAAAAAGTGCATATAAAATGATAAAACTTAAAAAACGCCAAGAAAAAAAAAATACCGAGAAATAAAAAATTAATGAGTAGGGGGGGAAAATGGATAAAAACTGTACAGAAGAATAAAAAATAGCGAAATTTTCCGCGTAGATGCAAAATAGCGATTTTGTAATATCTAAATGAAATATAATCGCTAGATCTAGCCAGAAAAGAACTAAAATGACAAAGTTGGTGGGAAATAGAGATTTTTTACTGGTACTTAACTACAATTTAAAAGTAGTAGTATTACGAGTACCTTGTATATTTTTTTCAAACTTCACTCTTCGTGCGCCACCTCTAAATAAAGTCGTAAAGCTTTGATATTTTGCATGAATTAAGTTGTCCTATAGGGTTATCGATTAACAATACAGGAGATTTAAAAAAATTAAAAAAAATTTGTATGCCATTTTCACTCCACCCTACTGTATATATGAGTGTCTCGAGGAATGGGGTGTCTAACATACTATCAAGGACAGAATGGTTCAAAGGGGAACACATGTTGGGTAGAAGAGCTGCTTTGCCTACCTTGCCGCCACCATATTCTTGAAGTCATGTTGAGAGGTGTTTTCGAATGTAAGTTCGGATCAACAACTGGGCCTCAACCCGATATATTCAAGAGATTTTTTAATACTTGTGCGAAGCTCGACATGAAACAATATGACATGAAACATGGAACAATATGAAAAACATGTACCTCCTAAATTAATTGCAAACATATCTGCTGATTTTAAAATTAAACTCATGGAATCACAACCCAGAGACGATTACAAGGAGCTCCTACAATTGGTATTGGTGTTTGTAGGAGCACTGAATCGAACGGAAGTGGGGTTTAAATCTGTAGGTGCCATCAGTAATGCCAGGTGGATGGCCAAGGTCATCTATTGTCTGAAGATATTCCTATTCTGCTGACAATTCAAACTGAGTGATGAAGAACACATTGCCTTAGATGATGTCTGTATTTTGCTCGTTAAAGTGTATTGCAAAGCTTAGTTCAATGCAAAACAATCACACTCAGCTCCCAAGCAAGACTTTGACCTCTAGCGGTGTTTATTGGACTATCAGGAGATTGACAAGGATATTTATGAGAGAGTTCTGGAAAATTCTCAAACCATTTGTGGTATTTCAATTCAGAAATGCTAGCTCTCGTTTTCTTTGATACCTCAGATTATTCAAGAATTGTAAACCACAACTTTCGAAGACCGCAGTTGGAAGAACTGGTTAATGCACGGTTACATTATTTAATTACCAAGGCGAAAATGAATTTCTTTGAGCGCTTCCATATTAATGCAGATTTTTTCAGAGAACGCCCCAGCAGCTGGCCTGAAAATATAATTTTCAGAAGGGATTGCGGATTGTGAAGTCACTAAAGGTCGTTAATTATGTTTCAGAACGAGGATCAAAATTAATTACAGACTTTAATAACCTTCTCACCAAAGATGAGGAGCAGAAACAATTGTTTTACAAGTAGTACCAAATGCCGAAAGCTGTATCCTGATGTTTCTAAACACATTTTAAGCAAACCTTTATAATAAAGTATTCACTATTGTATCCTTCTTAAAGATGGCAAACGATACAATGTCACTCCCTTTTTTTATTAAAATTCATTTAAATATGTTATAAAAAAGCATTGTCATCTTATTCCATCATAATTAATTTCAAACTCTGAAAAATATTAAAAAATTCTCATATCATAATTTCCTTAATATAATTTACTCGTCACGATTTTTATGAAAAAGGCTGTCATAGCCCTGTTCTAGTATAAGTAATAACAAATATATAGAATATTTATTACATAGAACAATATTGCCTATGATTGAGTCACATCATGAAGAAAATAATGAGAAGTTTCACTATGAAGCCAAAAATTGATTTTTTTAAAATGTTGAGACCCAGCGGCAAGGGTTAACGTACTCTGATCGTGTTCAAACTTTGACTATCGTAAATCTGCAAAGACTCATTACCTTGTGGAGTTCCCGTTGACAAAATTCTATTCTCCCACATCACTGCGGTCACCCTAGTATGTATATAACCCATTATAATTCATATTTACGTAAGGCTGACAGTAATGAAAAATTCATTACTTTTGGGACATTTCATATAAAATGAGTTAGAATTATAACATAAAGGGTAACACTCGTACGTCCAAACCTTCGAGTTTAGATTACAAGACTCATTATTTGGTTAAAGTAGTATAACCAATTTTTTTCTTAAACTGTAAGAGAAAATAAACTAATTTTTTCTAAATTAAGTAACCTGTGATGTTCAATGAAGGTACATATTATTTTAGATCTGCTTAAGTTTTACACATTTTATTAACCTATTTTATACCATACATCGATTATGTGGAATTTTTAAACGAAATGTTGCAGAAAAATGAAATGGTGTCTCAATAAGATTTTTCTATGGTCTATGTGTATATGTATGTATGTATTTATGTATGTTCTTAACTGGTTAAAATTTTTTAAAATTTTTTGTTTTTAGCCAAAGCAAATAATTTTTAGACTGTAAACTATCGAATTTTTGATAATTTTTTGAAAATATTGGTGTTTTTTACACAAGTTTTCAAAATCAAAATATGGCAGCACTGAAGAATCAATTTGTTTCTTGACACAAATATGCATTTTTTACATTAAAAAGAAAATGCAGAAATTTTCTGGTTATTAAAGTTTTTACAAGAAAAAAGTACATAAACAAATCAGTATAATTCCATATAATCTTTATAGCAGCCGTCTTCTTTGTATAAATTAATATTTTTTTTCAAATAGTGCTAAAAAGCAATGTCAAAAATTTTAATTTTTAAATAATAATATGGCAACCCTGTAATTATAATTTTAAAATAATTAAAGTTATTTAAATAGAAAAAAATCAAATTATTACATGGTTTTTAACTGCGTTAAATGGGCAACGAAATCGTGCAAAATGAGAAATTTCAACTTTAAATAAATGCATAAAGGTGCGATAAACCTTTAAAAACACGTGCTATTTAAATTAAAGAGCATAGTTAAAACCATTTGAATGTTGCAAAAGTATTTCGTATTTAATTTTGGATTTTTTTATATTGTGATTAATTAATAACTTAGTGTAATACATAAAATGCAAAATCCCTCTTGTGTGCGGTTTTTGAAGTACTTATGGAAACTAACAAAACCACACTTGGGTTTTTCTAGTTTAGCTGCTGTTTGGATATTATGGTCTCATGTAGAGTTGTGTCGTTCATGAACGAACTAGTTCAATTGAACGACTCACTCAATTGAACGAATTGACTCGTTCACCAATATTCGTTCTTGTCGTTCAATCGTTCATTTCGTTCAATCGTTCATTCGTTCAATCGTTCATTTCGTTCTTTTTATTCACAGAACAATTGCATCTCTATTCAATTAAAACTGCTTGTAAGAGCAATTATTTTTTTTTAGAAAATAGTAGTAATATTGTTTCAAATTAGGTAAAGCAATTATAGTCATACAAATAAAATGTTTTTTACGCAAAATAAATAAATTTTTGTTAGAAAAGTTGCATTTTATAACACTTTTCGTCTATGTATTGTAAAATTTGTGTAAAAACTCGTAAAACATGAATAGTGCGTAATAATTGTCAAACGAACGACAACACTTCACAACACGCAGATCAGTCACAAGTCAAAGCAAAAAGAACGATTGAACGATTTGAACGAACTAGTTCACTGACTCGAATTGAACGATACTGACCGAGTCACAAAAATGAACGATTAATCCAACTCTAGTCTCATGCATATTTTGGCTAAAACTTGATTTTTCCGAAAAACATGCAATTTTGCTCAGGGCTATGTAGCTGTCGACTAGAAGAAAAAAGTGTGAAACGAACTCAAAATTGCTAAAATGTCGAAAAATGTTCATTGTTTCTATCATTTTCACCATTTTTGGCCAATAGCTCCCAAACTGTGGGAAATTCATAATTCTTCAGAACACTATAAATACTGAAAAATGCTTTTTCCACATTTTCCTGCTGTGCTTTACATCGAAAATTCGAGATTTTGTTTATCAACTATGTGAAATTTTTTACTCCATTGATGGCGTTGGGGCAAGTGCGTATAAATCTTGAACTAGCCCAGAAATCATGTAGCCGCATGCTGTAATTAATGTGACAAGACAATAACACATTGTTTTGAGTGAATAACAATTGAACGGAAAAAAAATTAAATGCTTCAAATGTGAAATAGCAAGTGCCCAAAAATAAATGAATTTTGTTACGTTTGTGTCATATAGTGCCCAACGTACACTCAAAAAAAAAATTAGTAAAGTCAACAAAATATTTTGCTGAGTCAGCAACATTTTAGTCAGGAGGGTGCTTGCAAAAAATTGCTAATGTCAGCAAAATCTTTTGCTGAAAATCAGCGAATATATAATTATATATAATACAACCACAATTTTCTTTCAACTACTCACATCAATGGTTGTCTAAATGATGCTATCTTTTACAGGACGCAAAATGCCGCAGATAATTAAACGAAACGAAAAATAACAAAAATAACATATACAACCATTTTTTTTGCAATAATAGAAAGAAAACATAAAAATATACATAAGATGTATGTATTTGTCTTTCGCTTTAGTCTGTCTACCCATTGTATATTTGTTTGCAATTTGACCACACTAGATTATTATTCTCCATAAAAATTTAGTTTACAAATACACATTTAGTCTTTATTAAATTTAAATATTTTATTTTGTATTTTATTTAATTAATAGACAATTACTTTCACAAGCCGGCGACAACGCAAAATTTAAGTTGTTTCACAAACCACAATTTTGTTTTATGTATGAAAAACATATACAAAATCTTCCATGGTTGATTTTTTTATATGCCCTACTAGAGTTGTACTTTTCAATATCATTATCCTCGTCACTACTACATGTTAACATGCCGCGACAACTAATTGATTCTGCGTATATCTTTAAATCTGGTTGTCGTCCACACTATTAATGTGGTAATCAGCACAATTTTTTTATAGCAAAATATATTAGTAATACATTAGTAAATATTAGTAAAACATAAGTTTAAAAAAGTTAAGTGCTTTATAAGTATTACTAAAATTTTAGCCGAAAACATAATTTTAGAAAAAAATTTGCTGAAAAAACAGTTATACCTTGTTTTACAAGACGTTTTACTAACTTTTCTACTAACTTATTTTTTTGAGTGTAGCAAAAAATTAGCAAAAAATTTTCTTAACTCCAGAATTTAAAAATTGATGACACAATCATATGTTATCATGTCTTTTTTGCCTTTGCTACATTTTTTCATACATTTCTTAAAATAAGCTGGAAAATGTGAATAAAGCATTTTCCAGTATTGTGATTATGAACTATAAATATTATAATTATGAACTAAAGGTCCGCCATCTAACGTTTTTTTTTCAACTAGTGCTTATTTCGTGAATGGTAACACTTAGCTCATGTCTAATTTGACAGATAATCAGTTTTATCCTTCCGCTGAACGAATATGGTTGTGTATACGCTTGAACCACGCTGGGAAATATTGCGACATTACTTTGAAAATCATGGTAATGTTGCAGAATGTGTGCGAAATTGCGTACGGATTTTGGAAGAAGAGAGCGCCGTCAGCTCCGTATGTTCGTTATCTTGTGAAAAAGTGAAAGAAACTGGCATCCTCATCGATAACCAAAGCGTGAAAAGCCAAAAACAGTGCGTACACCCGAGAATGTTGCTGCTGTGGCAGAAAGTGTGCGTGAAGCGCCATGAAGATCGCATTATCAGCCGCAGAGCTGATGTCTTTGGCCACCTCGGAGCTGCGATTTGACACCGTTGGACTATTATTTGTGGGGTGCCGTCAAAGATAAGTGTTACGCAACAAAGCCAGAGGACACTTGACGCTTTTTAAAGGACAATATTCGCTGAAGCCATTGGTAAAATACAGCTGCACACAATCGATAATGAGTGCTTAAAAATTGGACCGATCGTTTGGCTGTAGACTACTGCTGGCCAGCCGAGGCAGCCATTTGGAATTGAAATTATTTTTCCATATTAACCGGAAGGATTGTACTTTCAAATAAAAAAAGAAATTTGAGAAATATTCAGTAATTTTTTTTATACATTTTCAAAAAAAAAAGAAAAGTTATTTGGCGGACCCCTTTATATTATAAGGAATATTTTTTCTGAAGTTTACTGAATTTTCACATAGTTGGCAGCTAAGAGCAGAAATTATAAAAAAAAGATAGAAAAAATTAAATTTTCGTTCGAATTTTTAGCAATTTTAAGGGCACTAGATGCAATCTTTTCGGGTTAGTTTGTTTCACACTTTTTCTCCTAGCCTATAGCTATTAATTGTGCAATGAAGACAGGGAAAACAAAATTCCAATTGGTTTCCGAGATATAGATATAAATAAATTTTAGCCAAAATATACATGAGGCCATAAAATCCGAACAGCGGCTAAACTAGCAAAATCCAATTGTAATATAGGGTTTGTTTTATACAGGTATAGAACTTTAAGTTGGCAACACTCTTGTAACTGCCTGCCAATTTGTCAGCTGTCAAGTGATTTATGTTTAGTTTGGTTTGACATTTCAACATGAATGGACTGACGCCTGAACAACGCTTCCAAATTGTGCAAATTCATTTTGAAAATCATGGCTCTTTCGAAATACGCGAATTTTGTTTAGCGATGAAGCTTATTTCAGTTAAATGGATACGTCAATAAACAAAACTGTGATAATAATCCTCAAGTGTACATCCGGAAAAACTGACTGTTTGGTGTGGAATAATTGATCCGTACTTCCTTAAAAACGATGCTGGTCAGAAGGTTACAGTCAGTAGTGACCGCTATAGAGCCATAATTACTGACTTTTTCGTTCATCAATTTGAACAACCATGACGTGCAGGAGCTGTGGGTTTCAACAAGACGGCGATACGCGATAAGTCCGAAACGATTGACCACTTGGCAGGACAACATTCAGCCGCGTTATTGCCAATTATGGTCCCAAATGTTAGGAAAAGTCATCGAAAATTTGATCTCCCGATCTTAGCCCTATGTCCGAGACAGCCGTGGCTGTTATAAGCCAGAAGTCATATTTAAATTATAATGCCAGAAGATTATCTTTCGAATGAAGAAAATTTCATGTCAATTTAAAAAAATTAGTTACTTTGACTTTCGGGTCGTTGTAGAGAAAATAGACCAGTGCCTCTGGTGGGATTCACACCCACGACCTCCGCACTGATAAGCCAGCACATTACCAACTAGCCTACAGGGGCGCACAATTTTGTATTAGTTCATAGAAAGTTTATCATAAATTTAAATTACCCAAAAAAAATTGTTTTGCTAATATTTCTTTAACTATAACTAACTTTTCAAAAATATAAGGCCATATTTGTCATTTGTGTCTAAAAGTCTTTTAGAAATGATAGGTCGCAAACGAGATGCATCAAATTTTCTGATTTTGTGAAGTATGTAAAATATTTTAAAATTGATTTTATTTTTTATGCAGTATATCGTATCTTTTAATAAATTTTTTGGAAAATTGCAAAAACACATAATTTAAAAAAACTACGCAATTCCAATGTAATTTACACATTTTAATTGTAATTAAAATACGCACAATGTGTGTAATTTTGTGTCTTTTAATCGTAGTTACGTAGTACTTATAGTAGGATCTAATCTCTTTATATAAATTAGGTAAATTTAAACAGAAAATTAATAAGAGTGTAGGCAACGATAAACATTTT
>CM037851.1:133022834-133151018 GCA_021234595.1 Delia radicum
TTATTTTAGTTATTCAGTTAATGTAAATGTTAATGCACACCACAATTTTTAGACCCATTATGCCCGAGTTTTAATGACTGGCTAGTTTATTGATCATACTTGGGAAAAATATCTATTTACAGAAATTTTTTTTTTCAGATCTTGTTAGATTATTTCGGTAACGGTATTTTAAGGTATCGATATTTTAATTATATCGGTAATGGTATTTAACGAATAACGGTATTTTCAATTATATCAGTAATATATTTTAGTTATAACAATAGTCATTGAATCGGGAACGGTATTTTAGCGATATTGACAGCCATCCCTGATTGCGTATATTCTTGTATAAGCATTGAATGTACGTATGTATGATGAAATAAAATAGAATAATTAAAATTTGCTTCCAAATTTTTAAGAGGTCTTCCCACATTTTCACTCATAACTTTTAAACGCGTTAACCGATTTTGATCATTTTCACTAGAAAACTGCTCATGATATGAACAAACAATTTACTGAAAATTAGCAACACCTCTTCTGTATTGGCGGAGTATTTTGAGTTAACACAGACAGACGGACATGGCTATATCGACTTCTCATTCATGCTGATCAAGAATATATATAGTTTATGGGTCCCAGATTTTTTTAAAAGAATTACAAACATTTTTTAATTTTAACTTTTAACCATTTCGGGAAAAAGGTCAAAAATACCCTTAAAATAGGGATATAATGGTTTTAAAATATCCAACAAAATACTTACCATAAAATTCTACACTCAAACAAATAAGTTAGTACAAAAGTTAGTAAAACGTCTTGTAAATCAGGTATACTATTTTTTAGCAAATTTTTTTGCTAAATCGTGTTTTCAGCTAAAAGTTTTGTTATACTTATTCAGCACTTAACTGTTTTATACTAATGCTTTACTAATATACTAATGTTTTACTAATTAATTTTGCTAAAAAATGTGCTGATAAGCACATTAATAGTGTTACGACAACCAGATTGAAAGATATACGCAGAATGAAGCAGATGTCGCGGCATGTCAAGATGTAGTAGAGAAGAGGAAATTATACCAAAAAGTACATCTCTAATAAGACATATAAACAAATCAACCATGGAAGGCTTTTGTATCTGTTTTTCATACATAAAACAAAATGAGGATTAAAACAACTTAAATTTTGCGTTGTCACCGACTTGTGAAAATAATTGTCTTTTAATTAAATAAAAGACAAATAAAATATTTAAATTTAATATGTATTTCTAAACTAAATGTTTATAGATTTATAATCTAGTGTGGTCAAATTGCAAGCAAACAAACATATACAGACATGTAGACAGAGTAAAGCGAAAGACAAAGACACACATCTTAGGTAGATTTTTTTGGTTCCTTTTTCTTATGGCAAAAAAAGGGTTGTTTTTTCGTTTCGTTTGTTTTTGTTTATTTTTTCGTTTCGTTTCTATAATTATCTTCGGCAGTTGCGTCCTTTAAAAGAAAGCATCATTTAGACAACCATTGATGTAAGTAGTTGAAAGAAAATTTTTGTTATGTTATACATATTTATTTCTATATATTTTCAGATATTAAATTAATTCATGTCGTCAATGTGGGAAAATGAAAATTTTTATATTTCGTTTATAGTAATTAAATGTGCTAAGGTCCCAAAACTTATTAAACAAATTGTGAAAAGCAATCTGATGTAGGCGTGTCCCTATCCGGATTTCATTCCTGCCTAAGGAAATCTTCAGGGGCTTTGTTATTAGAATTTCTAGAGATATTTGTTTTGTTAATCACAAACTCAATGAGAATTTCTTGTCCTCGTCTAGGAGCGAGATTCAAAATTTAAAACATCAAAGAAAAACAAAAACAACAACAAAATATTGTCACAATTGGCTTTGTCATCTTCCAAATATGTACTACTCTGTTTTTTTTTGACAGACCTAGCAATGTAGTGACGTTTATTCAAGTAATCAACAATAGAAAATCATATGTTTTCTATTAGTAATCAGTTAACATTAAATTGCACAAGCACCTGCATATTTGTTGTTTGATTTATTGAAGAAAACGTTTGGTAACCGCAAAGTTTCACGTTTCGGACCGTGAATTGACTTGGACCTCCGTATTAGACTACGTTCGAGCCAGCAGTGGTGGTCATATGCCATAAGTCATATTTAAAATGTTAATGCCAGAAGATTATCTTTCGAATAAAGTAAATTCATGTCAATTTAAAAAATTCATCTTTGTTTTATTCCAATTCTATACTTCTATAAAAAACAACCCCTTGCTTTTATGACTATTTATAGTTTTTTTTAAAGGTAAAAATTTCCCGAATGTCTCCTACTTAATAGAGCATAACTCCTTAACGCTACAATGAGTCAAAAAAATCTCTACTCTCTTGTAGTCGGGACTCTTCCCTACATTCCTATACCCCATTAAACATGCAATGCGCCTGGTTGCGGGCCGTGCGAGCTAGAACAATTTATGGTACCCAAGGTAAGATATTCGGTTTCAAATATATGTCCTGCAAGGAAACGTTACTGAAATTATAGGTGAATCTTAAAGAAATTGTCTAGCACGTCAGGTTTCGAAGCTATTAATTTGGAAAAGTTAAAAATTGCTTTTATTGACATTTTAATGAATTTGTTGTGGGTGAACGGATGATGTAAAAGAATACGGCGATAAAAAATTGACAAGCACGTCAGATTGCTGAGCACTTTAAAGTTAAAATGTTAAACATTAGTAGCCGCAGCATAAATTACTTAGTGTAAATACCTGTAAATTGCAATTAAATTTAAAACAAATGAAACAACAGGTAAACGGGTAAAAAACAAGTACGCAGATATATGCTACCTGTTCATTTATTACCGGTATGTTATCCTTTTAAAAAGAATGAATGAACAGGATTTTTATATTTCAAAGAATGCTAATAAAAGAATTAAATTTGTGCTAAATTTTTTGTATGGTTTTGTATGTTTCGAAGTGATGAAAAAAGTTTATTTAAAAAACTTTGAGCAAGAGTTTAATAATAACTCTTCATTATTCTTTAAAACAATGGCGAAGTTCAGTAATAAAGTTCTCCCAGATATATATTTTCAACAGAAAGATGAAAACGTATTATGTTACACAAAATGAATAATATATTCATTAAATTACGCAATGAACAAGAAAACTAAATTCATAAGATAAAATTCAAATAATTTTAATTGCGTTGGTTGTCCAAATAATCCAGCTCGAGGTATGAATTGCTTTTAAAAGTATTTTATTTATATAAAAACTCCTTAATCAAGCCAATATTTCGAATAGCGTCGCTATTCATCTTCCGGACGGATATTGAATGTTAACACACAAAACACTAAAATAAACTGAAGCTCTGCTTGTTTACTCGACGTCTGTAATAAAGCATTTAACATTCTAGGAAAAATGTCGCATAAAATCCAAAACCTAAATATAATTCATCAGTACGTTAAGAAACGGTACATAATTGTTCTAGAAACCAAGAATGGCTAACAAATGAACTAATTTCTAAGAAGCCATCGATAACCGTCAAGGAAATTGGCAAAGTTGGTCGACCAGCAAAACCGTATAAACAGGCTTTTATAGTTCTAATGCAAGCGACTCTTCAGTGTTTAATAACATCTATCGTATGATAATTGGGATATTTGTGATGTATTTGCAAATGCAGAATAATACAAATATGTTAATATATTTTTTATAAAAAGGTAAAACGAAAACAAAGATTCCCCAAAAAGTTTTAATTTTTTTTTTTGAGATTAATTTTTACATTTACTGAATTTAGTGAAAGCTAAAACTGGATAAAAATTTATACTAATAGGAATACATATTATTAACTTATTCTCTAAATTTATTTTGATTTCAAAGTTGCAAGCGAAAATTGTGGATCATGTTTTCCGAAAAACAAAAAACGCCTAACAGGTTAAAAAAAATTGTTTCTTCTTCCATTTTTTTTTAACCTGTGTTTTTATGTATTTATGACTATGACAATATTATGACTATTACTAAAAAATTATAATATTCTCTTTTGTGACTTTTTTGAAATAAATTTGTACATTTATGAGATTTTGTGAAAAAACAAAATTAGATTTTAAATTAAATTTATACTAATATAAATGCATACAATAAATTTACTCTTTGAATGTTTTAGTAGAACATTAAGTATGCTTTAATTTCCAATTTCATTCATTAATTTATCGCTTTTCATTCCAAAGTTACAGCATAAGTTGTAAACTAAGGTCTTTTTTCCAAAAAAACTATAATGCGCTTAACGGGTTAAAAAATTTTTTTTTTTAATTGTGTTTTCTTAAATGCTGTGTATTTATGTGCTTATAAGAACTCATCAATAAAAATATATAATATTTTAAAACTACGCGGCTTCTATGAATTAAATCGCCACTTTGAGTACTATCGAACCCACTGCGTGACGTTTTTAAAAATGGAAAAAATGGTTGGTTTTAATAAATATTAAAAAAAAAACAAATAAAGAATGGCATTATGCTGGCTTTTTTAAAAACTGTTTAATGGCTTTTTATTTAAAAACTATTATACTTGTACCTCTCTTTAACAAATAGCCGTAATTTCTCTAAAATCAGTGCTATGCCAGTGAATTATTTGTTGTACCTTTAGCAAGTTCTGCCTGGGTGTTTTAATAATTTGCATCTGCTGTATTCGCTTAAATACCTGCGTTTGTAGCATAACTTCCTTCATCTTACGGCAGTGTTGCCGTAAGTTGAAAACGTAGTGCTAGATGGTGGAAAAAAGTGCTAGAAAAAGTGCTAGATTATTTTGCAGTTAACCCTCTAACCGGCAAATCCCGACTCCGGGTGGTTTCTTTTAAATTGCCCATAAATCCTTCATATGAGTGTGACTTCAATAGAAAACCCAATTAACAAAATATTTTATGTGCAGGGCATGGTTCAAAAACCGTGGAAACATATTAACGTTGACTTCTATTGAAGCTTTAACTTTTCAAAATATTTCAAATGTTGGACCAAGGATTTCAATAACATGCCATTGAAGGACATCGTCTTTACTTCAAAACGTATGAATGCATTTTTACGAAATTTGGCAGAGAGATTATATCTAGTAATATTAGCAAAGCCTTTAAGTTTCATCAATATATGTTAAAAGTTTCGGTTTCACTCAAAAATTTCGCGATTTTCGAAAAACGAAAACCGCCATATCTTCTTCAATAAAACCATAAAAAGGGTACTTTTTGGACGGTATTTATAAATTGGTAGGAGGCTTAATTTATAACTAAATTTGTTAGATTTTATGCTTCAGTTTTTAAATTTGTTCTAAACCTATTTTGGCCCATATTGCCTAAAATAGGCAACGGAAAACATTTTGGTAGAAGAAGATATTGCTTATTTTCCGTAACGAACAAGTGGTACAGTTAAGTCAAAAGATATTTTTTCGAAATAAAGAAACAAACAATTATATGTAGTGTATTTATAAAAGGCGATTTATGTGTTTATTGATTTAAATTCAGAAATTTTGAATATAATTATCGCTTAAATATTAAAGGATATTTAAATGATCTTGTAAGGATAATACAAATTTCCCTTTTTTAATATAAAACTGTAATCCTTAAGATTAACTAATGAATTTAGTCACTTTCGATCATAAATTTATTTCGAATTATTAACTATAACCAGGGCAACCAGAAATAACTGTATCATGTTATTCATGTGACAGACTATATATTTATTAATTTCGGAACAATTGACGAAATCTGGCATCGATTTATTAAGACACGTTTTTGAATATTTGTTATTAATAGCATAGTCTTTCTTAAGATCATGTTTATGGTAGAAAATCTTATTTTTGAGCATATTTTTTCTTTTAATTTTCAGTTACTGAAATTTTTTCAATAGAAAGAATTCCTAAAATTCTTTTTTATACTTTCTGGAGTTTGCGACAACCGATTTTGGAGATTCAAGCCAATTTTGCAAATTTGAATTTCCTGATTGAAGCCTATACCGAATTCCGCATAATTAATCTTTTACTTCTCCTTTTGTAAACAGTTTAAATAAATTTCGTAAAACTTACACCAGCCGCACTAAAAAATTTGTTTTTAAATACGAAATCTTAAAGAATTTTTCAAATTTTAAGAATACATTTTCCGTTTTTATGGCCTATTTCTGGTTTCTGGTTTCCCTGACTATAACACAATCTTAATGAAATTATTTCTGGAAAAACTCAGTTTATCTTTAAAGTCACAGCAGAAGTTAAATGAATTCTGATATATAGATAAAACTCCGATGTAGTGAAATTCATTAGCAAATCCAAAAGTAATAAGGAACCCAAGAAACATATTTGAGGTCCTTACAATCAGTAAATCTTAAAGTTTTAACAGTTAAATTCATAATATATTTAAAATAGTTGCAAACTAATTATGTTTTACAATTAAGAACTGCATATATATATACAAGAGTTGCTTAAATTAATTTTTACAATCACGAATAAAAAAATTTATAATTTAAATCTGTGAAAAAATAGTGAAAAATATATTCTGAGCAAAAAAATGCTAAACAAATTTTATCATTTTTAAAAAGTGCTATATAGCATCAAGCACTATTTGAGTACTAAATCAAAAAAAGAGCTATTTCTAGCATCCATTATGCTAAAATGGCAACCATGTATAACGGCTTAACCTAGAAGATGCACTAAAACTACCTACAAAAAATTTGAACATCATACTCGTAACTTCATAAACTCACGCCTTTTAACAAAACCAACTAATAAAATTTACACATTGTGACCATTCTATACACAAGAATTCATAGACATAAAGTCAGCTCTTTGAAAACCCAAGGTCACTTCCGATGTGATCTTCAAGCAAATTCGTTATGCTATTTTCAATATTTAGAAATCAAGGCCTAAATTCGTGCAGGTAAAAGCAACTAAAATAAATGTGTACATAAAATAAATGTATTGTTAATATTTTTATTGTTTTCAAGATGTACAGGGTGTTTTTTTATAGAGATATCGAACTTTGAAATGGAATAAAACAAAGATGCATTTTTTAAATTGACATGAAATTTACTTTATTCGAAAGATAATCTTCTGGCATTACAATTTAAATATGACTTCTGGCATATGACACCCACAGCTGTCCCGGACGTAGTCTAATCTGGAGGTCCAATTTCCGATGACTTTTTCCAACATTTGTGGCCGTATATTGGCAATAACGCGGCAAATGTTGTCCTCCAAGTGTTGAATCGTTTCGGGCTTATCGGCGGAGACTAGCGACTTTAAATATCCCCACAGAAAATAGTCCAGCGGAGTTAAATCGCACGATCTTGGAGGCCAATTTACGGGTCCGAAACGTGAAACCAAGCAGCTACCAAACGTTTCCTTCAATAAATCAATTGCGGCACGGGCCTGCCCGTCTTGGTTGTTCAATTGATGAACGAAAAAGTCAGTAATCATGGCTCTATAGCGGTCAACATTGACTGTAACGTTCTGACCAGTATCGTTTTTTAAGAAGTACGGACCATTGATTCCACCAGCAAATAAAGCACACCAGTCAGTTTTTCTGGATGTAACAGAGTCTCAACATACACTAGAGGCAGTTTTGTTTCCTGACGTATCCATTTAACCAAAAGTGAGCTTCATCGCTTAACAAAATTTGCTTATGAAAATTTCGAACAGAACCATGATTTTCAAAATAAATTTGCATAATTTGTAAGCGTTGTTTATTCGTCACTCTATTCATGTTGAAATGCCAAACCTAACTAAACATAAATGACTTGACAGCTGCGAAATGGCTGCCAGTTAAAAAAGTCTTGCCAACTTAAAGTTATATACCTGTATGTAAAACACCCTTTATATTTAAAAGCGGAATTATTTGATTATTTTTCAAAGGAAAACAAATCTGAACAGAAAGTACATATTTATTCGTTGTCCGCAAAAGGTTTGCAAACGAACAAATCCAATATAATCTACAGCAGAGTTCGACATAAAATACCAGAGCCCAGGCACGTAGCTAGGAATTTATTTTGCGGGGGCTTTTGCGATTTTTATACCCTCCATCCCATAGTGCAGGAGGGTATATTCACTTTGTCAAATGTTTGTAATTCTTTTAAAAAAATTCTGGGACCCCATAAACTATATATATTCTTGATCAGCATGGATAGAGAAGTCGATATAGCCATGTCCGTCTGTCCGTCTGTCCGTCCGTCTGTCTGTGGAAACACAAAATACTCCTCCAATACAGAAGAGGTACTGCTAATTTTCAGTCAAATTCTTTGTTGATATCATGAGCAGTTTTCTAGTGAAAATGATCCAAATCGGTTAACGCGTTTAAAAGTTATGAGTGAAAATGTGGGAAGACCTCTAAAAATTTTTTTTTTTATTTCATCATACATACATACATACATACGTACATTCAATGCTTATACACAAGAATATACGCAAGCAGGGATGGCTGTCAATATCGCTGAATTACCGTCCCCGATTCTAACACCTTTCAACTGACTATCGTTATCGCTTAAATACCGTTACCGATATTCTTGAAATACCGTTATCCGTAAAATACCGTTACCTTAAAATACCGTTACCGAAATAATCTAACAAGATCTGAACAAAAAAACTTCTGTAAATAGATATATTTTCCCAAAGTAGGATCATAAACTAGACAGTCATTTAAACTCGGGCATAATGCGGTTAAAAATTGTCGTGTGCATT
This sequence comes from Delia radicum, assembly GCA_021234595.1. NCBI lineage: Eukaryota > Metazoa > Arthropoda > Insecta > Diptera > Anthomyiidae > Delia > Delia radicum. The sequence goes on from CM037851.1 coordinate 133,031,518, forward strand.
AACATTACCTGTATAACTAAAATAACGTTATCCTTAAAATGCCGTTACCAAAATAATTGAAAAATCTTTTCCCCTAAAATAAAGTTACCGAAATATCTAAAATATCGTTACCGCTAAAATACCGTTAGCGAAATAAATAAAATACCGTTAACGCTAAAATACCGTTAACGCTAAAATCCCGTTACCGAAATAACTGAAGTATAGTTTCCCCTAAAATACCGTTACCGAAATAAAAGAAAATAGCGTTACTACGACCAATAACCACATAGAATCGGTTACCATTCATGGTCATGATCAACACTTAAAAACAAAAAAAAAAAACTCACAAAATATTGTTGTTGTTTTTTTGTTTTGTTTTGTATACAGCAGAGTTAACCAAAACTCTCAATAAATGAAATGCGTCTGTATTGGATAAGATAATATTTCCCAGCAAACACAAAACTAAGCATTACAAATGTAATGAATTTTACTTTTAAAAGCAAAATGGAAATGAAGTTTAAAAAAAGTAAATAAAATTAAATACAAAATATGCCTCAGTTTTTACAGAATTAGGCAATTTTTTTCACACATATTTGACTGGTCGAGTTTAATTTACAATTGAAACTTAAAAAACTAAGTTTATTTAGGCATTATAAATAAAGTTTTCCAAATTTAAGATTTTGTAACAATTTTTTATTAACAAAATATGTTTTAAATTTGAAGAACTTAATTTATTTCTCTGCTTGGAACAAATAAATTTTAAGTCAAAAAAAAATTTGTTCGCAGCAATATGTAGAAGGAAAAAGGGATAACAATTTCAAAGCATTTCTTTTTAACTCTGGAAAATCGAATTCATTTAGATTTTTCCAGAATTCTATTCCAATTTTTCCCAGAGCTTGGACTTCGGTTCGAAGAAATATAATTTCTGATTGTATATCGAACTCATATTGAGTAACATCACAGTTATAAGGGTTATTAAATACTGTACTTTCATCTAAGCAAAACGAAAGAAATTTACAATTTATCAATTTTTCTTTAATAGAAGACTCCAAAGAATTTCCTATTTTGCAATACGCCTAGCCACAGTTTGGGGGTGACAATGGAATTGACTTTATGAAATCTGTTCTATAATTTAACGTTTGAAAAGTTTTTTGTAAAATATTTTTTGCTCTCATTCCATCCATAAATGGTCAGCCTTGCTGAGCGATTTCCAAGCTTATTTGGCTTGAAATCTCCATTTTTAATTTTTATTTAGCAAAATTTCATCATTTTGCTCTTCTTGCAGAACCCATTCTTTAATTTTTTGCATATAAAGTTTTTTTTGCTCAAGAAAAAACATGTTCCTTTTTTTCCTCTTTTAATTTATTTATTTCTTTGTGAAAAAGGTCAAAATGCCTTTTAATTGAAAATGTTTTCTTTGTTTTAAATATTTGGTAACATAAAATGCATTGCATGTTACCAAAAGCATTTTTAATGACAAAACAAAAATTTCTGTCTTCCATTATACTATTTTGTTTGCTGGTTTACTTTGAAATTAAATCAAAGCTGAAAAAACAATAAAGCTGAAAAAAAAGCAGTAAGCATCCGCACATGTGCACTCGTTAACACTCAATTAACTAGAGGTGTCAAACTATCAATAGTACTATCGATAGTATCGATAGTTAATTTTTTTTCAACTATCGATTGTGTTTTCCTTTACTCGATTAAAATAAAATAAAACTATTGATAGTTTATACCCGCTATCGATAGTAAATGTTGCACCACTGATTTTGTGAAATTTACTCGTGGTAAGCTGTAAATTGTAAACAAAAATTGAAAATACAATAAAAATTTATGTTTGTAAACTGAAGCAAGTGAATTAGCTGTCCTCCAAGTTTTTAAAATGCATGTTGATGATAATAATGCACCAGGTATACTATAAATTTGATTTAAAAGCTTTAAACAAATATAAGCAATTTTTTATGCAGATTTTTTACCGAACAAAAGACCAAGAAAATGTTCATCGGGCGTTTGGAAGTATTTTGAATTAAGTGAAGACCATAAACACGGAAAATGTGTTCTGTGCAGCAAAATTTATAAAACGAGTGGAAACACGTCAAATTTGATGGACCATTTAAAGCGTAGACATTCTTTGGTTATTGAATCAACAATGTCAAACTTTACAGCTAACGGTTGTTTAAAAAAAAAAAGACACGTATGATAATAGTTCTCCACGGAAAGCAGAACTGGATGCAGCTCTAACAAAAATGATCGCCTTAGATGTACAGCCGTTCCGTATAGTTGAAGACGAGGGATTCCGAGGCTTTGTGCACTGTCTAGATCCACAGTATGATTTGCCATCTCGAAATACTATTCGTAACGTTTATCTTAAAACTTTGTTCGATGAGTTGGAAAACAAATTGCAGACTATTCTTAACAAAGTTGAAAGCTGTGCCATAACCACGGATTGCTGGACATCAAAGGCAAATGAAAGTTATTTGACAGTGACATGTCATTTCATAGATGGTGATTTCAAAATGCGATCGGCAGTTTTGACAACGTCAAAGCTGGTTAATGAGCTAAATCATAAATCTGAAAATATTTCAGATTCATTGCGGGTGTGCCTTGAGAAATGGAATATACTCCAAAAAGTTTCGTGTATTGTAACAGACAATGCGGCATCAATGATAAAAGCTTGTGAACTGCTTCAAAAAAGGCATCTTCCATGCTTCGCTCATTCACTCAACCTTATTGTGCAGGATACTTTGCTCACTGAAAACGTAAAATCATTAATGACAAAGTGTAAAAACATAGTTAAATATTTCAAAATGAGTACTATTGCATACGCCAAATTCAAAATGGAACAGGGGAATGAAAATCACTACAGCCTTATTCAAGAAGTGCCCACAAGATGGAACAGCGCTTATGCAATGGTGCAACGAATTTTGCTTACCAAAGATGCCATTTTTTCGGTGTTATTAAGCACTCCAAAATCCCCAAATATTTTAACGGCAGAGGATATAGAGCAACTTCAAGAAATATGTTCACTGTTGGAGCCATTTGAAAAAAATACTAACCTTATATCGGGTAACCAGTATGTGACCATATCATTAGTAATTCCTATCGCATTAGGTTTATATTACGCCATGGTGAACCAGAAACCTAAAATGAAAACTACTCTTGGAATAGAAACATGCGACTTCTTAATTGAACAAATCCAACGAAGACTATTTATTTATGAATCTAGAAGTGTTACAAGATTGGCAACACTACTGGATCCAAGATTCAAAAAAGAAGGCTTTCGATCTGCTCAGAATGCAACTCAAGGATATAACATACTAGAGAACGAATTAGTTGACGTTAAAAGGAATTTAGCTATAAAAGAAATCCGAGAGGAACGGCCAACACCTGACCTCTCCGAGGTACCTGATATTTTTCAATTTATGAAGGAAAAACTTACAAGTAAAACCGTATCTAACCGGGCGGATGCCATTATCTTACTGCGAGAATACGCTTAAAGGCCCAATGAGCTCATAAGTATCGACCCGTTGGAGTACTGGAAGGTAAATGTTGTTTTGGACATATGTATATATTATAATTTATTTATTTTATTTATAGACAAGATCCATGGATATGAAAGAGATGCAAGTACTTTCACTAAAGTATTTGTGTATACCGGCTACATCAACTGAGTCAGAAAGAATGTTTAGTAAGGCTGGGCAAATAATTTCAGACAGGCGTACAAAATTAAAAGAAAAAAATGTAAATATGTTGCTTTTATTAACAAAAATAACTGGATGACTGACCATTAGGGTTTAAGTAAATTTTAAAGTTATGATAAACTAAAGTTTGTGTTGTTTCTAACTAAAAATGGTTAGAATCGTTAAATGAAAATGATCTTATATTCTTATGTAGTATTTAATAACTTTTGTTTATTATCTGTGAACTTTTGACAAAACAACTTATTTTTTCACGACTTTTTTATAATCAAAATTGTTTATGATTGTATTTTTAGATTTCAAAGAAGCTAAAATTATTAACTCCTGAGATAACTTAAAATTAATATCATATAAAATATTTGTTGGATTTGAGTTCTTTTGTCAAAAGTCCAAAGATATTTTTGTACATGCTTAAAAAAGAACTGAATTATCTATTGTGTTATTGTTAACGGATATAATCCGTTTTAGCATAAAATCAAACAAAAAAAGAACTGAATTACCTTTTAATTTATAACGGATATAATCTGTTTAAGCTTTTAATCCATTATTGGTCTCATAAAGTTTGTTTTTAATAATATTTAAGTTTCTATATATAAGCCTTTCGTGTGTTCGATACTATTAATTTCGTTATTTTCTAAATTAAATAAAAAATACTATTATACAGTAAAATATCAGCCCTTTCTTTTTATAAGCGAAAAATCCCGATATTCCGGGTAATACCAAACTTCTTTCTATCGGGAAACAAAAAATCCGAGGAAAACAAAAATTTTGTTTTGGTGATATAGTGGATATAATTTCAGTTTTGTGTTTATTAAACTATGAAATAAGTTTTGTTCTGTCTAAGCATGATATATTAATTGACCTTTACACAAATTTAATTCAAACGATTAAACTTTGATAGTGTCACGATAATATCGTCGATATATCGATGGTTTTTCAATAGTATAGATTCGATACATCGATATTTTTTTTTTAACTATCAAAAACTATTGATAGTGGCACTATCGATAGTTTGACAACTCTACAATTAACGACTGAAATCAAACTGAAATAGAAGAGAACAAGCGTCGGTGTGAGTTTTTTTTTATTGTTTTTGTAGCACAATTGTGCACAGAAAAGGAATATTTGGATTACTCTGGTATACAGTATGCATGTACGTATGAATTAGTAGCAATCGCATGCAGAGTTGCCAGGTTTGACGATTTGTCGTCATTTTGATGATATTTAATACCCAAAATAACTAAATGACTATTTGACGACTTTTGCTTCCAAAATGACGATTTTTTGACAATAATTTAATATGTCAGCAAGATCTACTTATTTATCATTCTCATAAAATCGCCGGCTCGATCATTAAATTTATATTATTTCGTTAAAAATTGAAAGCAAAAACATTGTTTTTTGATCGATAGCTAGCTTTTATATGCTAATATGATGTGAAATACAATTTTGCAAAAATGCAAATCCTAGAATTGAATAAAACTTAATCCAAACCGCATTTATTTTTTTATAAATTCATTACGGGTTTAGCTTAATTTAGTTTCTGTGTTTATATGTTTAGAACATTTCTTTAAATTTTTATAAAATTTAATTGGAGTTAGATTTAAATAAAAATAAAAAAATTTTCATGTTAAAACACAAGGCATGGACTTTTTTGCGAAACAAACAGATCTCTAACCGAATATATTTCATGTTGAAAGATGATATATATACAACTTTAAATGAAACAAAAGACATCCAAAAATAAATCCGGTGCTTAAAAAACAGGCCTAATAATATAAATAAAGTGCCAAAATTTAATAATTAAAAATATAACATTAAGTTTGTCCGATAACACAAAAATTTGTACAAGTTTTTACTGGAAGGTGTTCGTTTAGACAAATACGCAGTAAAAACTGGTAAAAAGAGAGAGTAAAGTGACAGTTTGATGCCAAAGAACTTACAAGTTTTTACTGGATACATTTTTGCCAGAAAGAATTTGTAAGATGAAAAAAACATATGACTAAAAAATAAAAAATATGCTTGTATTTTTAGTAAACAAAAATTAAATTAAATTTTAATTGTTTATGGATTGAAAGTGAAAATGATTAAATAATTAACAATGGAAGAAGTTAAAAAACATTTAAATTATTGTTGGTCGATAATTTCAATTAACTTTTTCCTTTTCCATAATGACCAGTTGATTTTTTTTTAATATTTAAAACAAGCTGCTTTATCTAATTTAATAATTCCTACAAATTTTCTGTTCGGTTACTTTTTTGTAAATTTGTCTTACTATTTGTAATTTTGTTACTGAGTAGTTTTTACTGAACTTTACAGGAAAAGTAATCGAACAGACTTATTGTTAAAGAATTTCCAAATTTATTTAAAAAGTTGTGCCACTGAAATGTTGTTCACAGAATTATGCAGATATAAGTGTTTAACAGTTCAAGTGGTAAAATTAGTTTGATTTAAAGTTGTATTTATTTGATCTTTCAACATTATATTTTTGTTATTTTATTAATTAATAATCATATAATTACAAGTTATATACTATTACCCTAACCGAGCACTAGCTACTATGGCCTTCGGCGCGTTGTAGCGAAAACAGATCAGTGCCTCTGGTGGGAATCGAACCCACGACCCCCGCACTGATAAGCCAGCACGCTACCAACTAGCCTACTGGGGCACACTGTTTCAACATTTTATGAATATGAATATCGTTGTAAAATATAATGATTTTCGAAGTTTAAACCAAAGAGAAGCGTCAAAAATCGTGTTATATTACAACGATAACACGTTAACATTTAAAAAGTGAATAACATTATTTTATTAAAACTTTATCCCTCTTCTAACAAATATATTTATTTTGACTATTTTTCAAAATATGATGACGATTTTGACGATTTTTTCTAGAAAATTTGTCGTTTTTATGCTCTGCAAACCTGGCAACACTGGTTATGAGTGCAAATGTGAGAAGCCCTCGAAAAATTGTTAAGCTAATTTATAAAGTATTCTTTTGTTTTCCAGATACCAGGCTTGCCATATACCTTTTTTTGTTAACCCCAACAAATCAAAAAATCACCAAGTAGAAAAAAGGTAGAACAAAATTGTTTAGTTAAAATTCTTTATTTATTTGACTGCATTAACCGGAGTTGCCAGACACATTAATCGTTATCAGATCAAAAAAATATCCAGGAACAAAATCCCGGAATCCAACAATGTAAATTCATAACTTTTTTTCGTACACTATTTTTACTTATTTTCATTCTCAACCTTTAATAAATTTGCAAGGAAACTCTTACACTCTAATTACATTTATTAAAAAACCCATTAAATTTAAAGGACATTCACTTTCAGAACTTTTTTATTTAAGACATATAAGATGCATACTTCATCGTAAAATCTTTTGATTATATGCATTTGTTTTCCTTAAAAGCCCTAATTTTATTTGATACATACAAAAATAATCTAATTAAAGTATTGATGTGTAAAAACCAATCGAATTTTGGGAAATTTTCTTAGGGTTCTTATTCTAGGAGTCGTAAACAAGAATTGCACAAGCAACTGAGCTGAAAAACAATAATTTGAAATACCAGTTTCTTTAATTTTTTGTGTCTCGAAAACACCCTAAACACTCGAAAGATTTTCTTTTATAATTTTTGACAAACTTAGTTTCATCACACTTTCCGTTTTACTTATGTGATGTATAGTATAAACACATGTTTTGTAATGTAAACTGGCATTTTCATAATTATTTCATTATGTATGTCTCCGCAAGCGTATTTTGTTCCCTTAAATTTATCTAAAATTCTGATTATTCGAAACTGTTTTGATCTGTTTGTATTTATTGCATCTCTTGTAACGATCCAAAAATATATTTTAGTAACCCTTATTTCTTTCATTATAATATAGGCAAAGAGACAAACAACAGGCGAATTTTACAACAGTTTTTTTTAACATCATAAGGAACTATAAAAATATATATATTTTTCACTACACGTTCTTCTTTAGGTAATCAGAATAACCTTTGAATACCCACTGTTATAAGCATGCACAATTTCAGATTCATTTTAGTAAACTTTAATTAAACATTTTATACCCTCCATCCCATAGTGCAGGAGGGTATATATCACTTTGTCAAATGTTTGTAATTCTTTTAAAAAAAATCTGGGACCCCATAAACTATATATATTCTTGATCAGCATGAATAGAGAAGTCGATATAGCCATGTCCGTCTGTCCGTCTGTCCGTCTGTCCGTCTGTCTGTGTTAATACAAAATACTCCGCTAATACACAAGAGGTGTTGCTACTTTTCAGTCAAATTGTTTGTTGATATCATGAGCAGTTTGGTAGTGAAAATGATCAAAATCGGTTAACGCGTTCAAAAGTTATGAGTGAAAATGTGGGAATACCTCTTAAAATTTTGAATCAAATTTTAAAATATTCTATTTATTTCATCATACATACGTACATTCAATGCTTATACACAAGAATATACGCAATCAGGGATGGCAGTCAATATCTCTTAAATACTGTCTCCGATTCAAACCCCTTATAACTGACTATTGTTTTCCCAAAAATACAGTTACCGAAATAATTGAAATACCGTTATCCGTAAAATACCGTTACCGATATAATTAAAATATCAATATCTTAAAATACCGTAACCGAAATAATTGAAATACCATTATCCGTAAAATACCGTTACCGATATAATTAAAATATCAATACCATAAAAATACCGTTACCGAAATAATCTACCAAGATCTGAAAAAAAACTTCTTTAAATATACATACATATATATTTTCCCAAAGTATGATCATAAACTAGAAAATCATTAAGACTCGGGCATAATGGGGCCAAAAATTGTAGTTTGCATTAACATTACCTGAATAGCTAAAATAACGTTACCCTTAAAATGCCGTTAAAAAATAACTGAAAAATCTTTTCAGAAAAATAAAGTTACCGAAATAACTAAAATGTAACGTTATTTTGTATCTAAAATACCGTTAACGCAATAAATAAAACACCGTTAGCGCTAAAAGCCCGCAACCGAAATAACTGAAATCTAGTTACCTCTGAAATACCGTTACCGAAATAAAAGAAAGTAGCGTTAACCAAACCAATAACCACATAGAATCTGTTACCATCCGTGGTCATAATCAACACGCACAAAAAACAAAAAACCCACAAAATATTGTTGTTGTTTTTTTTGTTAAATGGTATATATGCATGTATGTATGTATGTATGTATGTTTAGTAGCAATCGCATGCAGTGTTGCCAGGTTTGACGATTTATCGTCATTTTGACGATATTTAATACCCAAAATAACTAAATGATGATTTTATGATTTTTGCTGCCAACAAAATTACGAATTTTTGCCAAAAGTTTAATATATCACCAAAGCATATTTATTTGTCACTGGATCTATTTTTCGATTTATATTATTATCGATTAATATTATTTGAAAAAATACCACATTCTTTCTTTTTTGTGTCTCGAAAACACTCTAAACGCATAAAATATTTTCTTTTTTAATTTTTTGACAAACTTAATTTTATTACATTTATAGTAATTAAATGTGCTAAAATCCCAAAACTTATTTAACAAATTGTGAAAAGCAATCTGATGTAGGCGTGTCCCTATCCGGATTTCATTCCTGCCTAAGGAAATCTTCAGGGGACTTTGTTATTAGAATTTCTAGAGATATTTGTTATGTTAAATCACAAACTCAATGAGAATTTCTTGTCCTCGTCTAGGAGCGAGATTCAAAATTTAAAATATCAAAGAAAAACCAAAACAACAACAAAAAATTGTCACAATTGGCTTTGTCATCTTCCAAATACTACTCTGTTTTTTTGACAGATCTAGCAATGTAGTGACGTTTATTCAAGTAAATCAACAATAGAAAATCATATGTTTTCTATTAGTGTCAGTTACATTTAAATTTGCACAAGCACCTGCATATTTGTTATTTAAATTTATTTTCATCGGGATAAACATTAATTGCATTTATAGTAATTAAATGTGCTAAAATCCCAAAACTTATTTAACAAATTGTGAAAAGCAATCTGATGTAGGCGTGTCCCTATCCGGATTTCATTCCTGCCTAAGGAAATCTTCAGGGGACTTTGTTATTAGAATTTCTAGAGATATTTGTTATGTTAAATCACAAACTCAATGAGAATTTCTTGTCCTCGTCTAGGAGCGAGATTCAAAATTTAAAATATCAAAGAAAAACCAAAACAACAACAAAAAATTGTCACAATTGGCTTTGTCATCTTCCAACTTTTTGTTTGATTGATGTGATGTATAGTGTAAACATATGTGTCGTAATGTAAATGGGTATTTAATAATTATTTCATTATGTATGTCTCCGCAAGCGTGTTTGTAAAAATCATTGCCATCCCATAGTGCGGAGGGTATACACACTTTGTAAAAGTAGTTGTAGTTCTTTTAAAAAAAAATCTGGGAAAAACCACAAAATATTGTTGTTGTTTTTTGTTTTGTTTTGTAATACAGGGTGGCTGATAAATGTCACTACAAAAGAAAACGTAATAACTTTTTTTCTGAGTTATTAATCGGTTCGATTTATTTTTTTTTTTTTGGTTTCATTGATTCGTCTTTCAATTTAAGGAAATGAACGAATGGGGTAATGAATGAAACTAACATTTTGATTGTGCGCCACTACAATGCTTTGGGGGCTGGCATTTCCGCATAAACAAACTTAACGGGCACATTAGGCGGCACTCCTCCGAGCAGATTGGGCTCGTAAATTATTTTGTCAATCGTGGAACAATCATTAGGACGCCTTTTAATCAAAATTTCTCAGTTCGAATGTAAGAAACAATTGTTGCCATAGTTGCTGCAATACAAGTCAATTCTAGAGTTTCGACATGGAATATTTTTGGTCATATATTTATCACCAGACAGTCAATACGGACAGTTCTGCTTAAGGATTTTCATTTCTCTCCTTTAAAAAAATCAAACAACAAGCAATTGAACGCAGTAGACTTGCCCCTTAGCTTGGAATTTTCTCTGTAATTTGCACGGAATTTAGCTTGCATTTGATGTCTTCAGGCGTGTTAGTCATTTTAAATAAATTGTTTCTTAAAAGCCATTAAAAATACTTATTAAAAATGTATGGCTTTTCAAATGTAAAAACAAAGAAATAAAAATAAAAAAGTTATTTAAATCTCTTATTGTAACAATATGCATCAGCCACCCTGTATGTATGTATCAAGGTTTATATAACTGGTATATATGCAGGCACGTAGCTAGGGGGGGGGGGGTCTTGGGAGCTAGAGCCCCCCCGAAATGATTTGACAAATTTAAAAACTTAATACAATTCGTTAGAAAGTAACAATGTTATTGATAAATTTAATATGAAAATAATTATTTTTGACTTGGATCAAATAGGAAATAGTTTTATATGATTCGAATCTTAAAATTTCGTTAGAAAACATCGCCTGCAAATGGGCGGCTATCATTGTTAGAGTTGATTTTCGACAAAAAGCAATAAATAAAATCTTTTCATAAGAGATTTCGAAGTCTTTGACTTAAAATATAATCAAAAAATTGTTTGAGACAATGCAAACTAAACAGAAAAAACTAAAATTGAGTTTTAATTAAAATATTTGTTGATTCAGCAAAAGTTTAACTAAATTCGGTCGTGTTGATGCAATTGTAGTAACAACTAAAATAATTTGTATCTATTTAATTAATATTATTTTAAATTACATATAGTTTTATTCACATCTATTAAAAATTTAATTGAATATTGTTTACTATTGGGAAAAATTAGACCATTTGAAAAATCGCAAAATTTGAAAAAAAAAATTGCCAAAACAATCCTCAAAATTGCAGAAATTTAAAAAACTCCCAAAATAAACGCCAAAATTCAAAAAAATATTTAAAAAAAAAATGACCAAAATTAAAGAAACGCGAATTTTCAACTTTAAACGATTTTTTTAATTTTGGCGACTTTTTAAAATTTTTGCATTTGTTTCAATGTTGTTCAACGTTATAAAAACTGAGAATTTTTTTTATACCAAATTCATTTTCAATTAAACAGTTAATTGAAAGTAAGTTTGAAATCGAACAAAAGTTTAATTGGATTTTTTTTTGACAATGATTTTTTCTCTGTATTTTGACATAATCTTTTAAAATGGAGCTACCACTAAGACTCAAAATTAAGTTTACTTGTGCCGTAAAAGTCGTTACTTTACTTACAGTGCAATCTTTTTGGTAAATTCGGTTTGCTACGCACGCATCTGGTAACATAGTTTTCAGTATTTTATATTTTATATATTTTACGATATATATTTCGATATCTCATATTTTTTTAATTTTTTGAAACAAATTTAAGCCTCAAACTTTGATCGATATGCATAACATGTTAACGTGGTCCAATGGGACTCAAATTTTCTCAATTTATTTTTAGACTAAATGTAAACAAATTTTTATCGGCGCTCCTTGAAATGCGACATTTTAAAATCAAGCAGCTAAACCAGTAATAACGATGTAGTTTTTTTTTTAGACATTTTAAAGGGTTTTATTTAAAAAATTGATTAGAAACAATTTGAAAAGCGTTTGAAATTGTCCAAAATATAAATCAAAGTGAATTGGAAATACGAAATAAATAAGACCTAGGCGATGGAAATAAGACCTAGGCGATGTCAGGTATATTTTTAAATTTTCCAATTTTATATTTTTTCTTTATTATTTCTTTCAGACTACAATCACGCTTGCTTGTAAAATTTACGATTTTTTTAATACAATACATGAAGTCGGATATATGAAAAAGGGGAAAAAATAGTGAATAATTTGTTAAAATAATTCAAATAAGTGGCAGCCGGGGTCCACGACATAGTGTCAAAATGGTTTTCAAAATGTGTGTTTTCTCGAGGATTTGAACGCTGTTTTTAAATAAGTCTAAATTTCCTAAACTTTAAACATATTTTCATACAAAAATGTATACGTTAAAAATAGATACGTTTTTCATATATTTTTGCTGCTTTATCACCTATCCGAATTTAATTTCAAAGGAAACCCATCGGAAAAGCTTCCTTATAAGTGGCAGGCAAATTATATAGGGTATTTGCTTTTAATTTGTTTTTTGGACGGTTATAATTCTTTAATTTCCCGAGTTAAAACGTTTGCATAAAATAATACATTATTTTATATGCACTTATAAGATTTTGTCTGCCAGTGCATTTAACCGGACATAATTATATAAATTCATATATAAAATTAATTTCGTAGAAAAAATTTAATATTATGTCATATATAGTTGCGTATAATTGTATATTGCATTTAGAATACGCTAAAACTAATCCAATTAATAATTACGTTATATTTATATACCTAGACATTGCAAAATAATATATATTTTGATATTATATCATATTTTAAAAAACACAATTTTATTTTAGATAAAATTGTATATTACCCCATGCAGAGTCACACTAGAAAATTTGTCAATTATATTTTGGATGTAAATGTGTATTACATCAATACAATACAATTAATTGCATCATTTTGGTATAATTTTATACACAAAATTTACCCCAATTTTTGTCTTTTGAATTGATTTCTTTCTGGTTCTTAACCCTAAAAAAAGAATTTGTTTCATTTGTAACATTATGAGTTTTTAATTTAGTCTAAGATTTTTTTCAATCTAAAACTCTAAATTTAGTTTCAACGTTTTTTCCGTCTTTGTTATTCAATGGTGTAAGTTAATAAATACCACAAAATCTTCATTTATATTTTTTTTTATTTTTGAATATAATAAAATTTCCAAATGCTATGGAATTTGTTACAAATTATAAAGTTGTAAACCTTTTGCAAGTGGCTAAAGTCTAAAAGGATTAATAGATATTTTGTATTTTCATGAAGTTTTAAAATCAAAAACCGGACACAACTATAGCTTATTTTGTATATTTCAGTATCAGTTCACATATAAATTTATACCGCTGTATAAAATCGTATTAAATTGTATCGCGTCATTATTCGGATGTTATTTAATCTGATATTATCAAATTAAAACTAAACTAATGCAAATATAATTATTATGCTAATTTCTCGGATAAAACTTTATTAAGACTCATATTAAATTTCGTATGATTATATTAAGCATCATATTAATTTTAATCGGGTTATTAGAAGTTGAAACTTTTTTACTTTTTTTTACATTTATCAAGTTTAGCTGCCCTAGACGTATATTAGCACATAAAAATATAAAGTAACGCAATTTTATTTTTCGTGGTTTTCAAAAAGTTTTCCGCATAATCCTTTTTTTATTTAATTAAACTAAAAATTAATATTTAGCTAAAAATTTAACGTAATTAGACAATAACGATGCATATCCAACTTAAAGTACACAAACATTTTCAAATTTGTGATCAAACAGATTAAAGCGTTGTTTCGCAATATAGACATCAAAATTCGCAAAATAATGAACACAATAAGTAATAATTGAAAAAATGCATTTTAAGGAAATGCACTTTATGCTGGAGGTTTTTGTTTCAAAATGAAATCAGAAAGCTATTTCTATTATTAATACATGATTGCACATTACGTGTAGGTAAAAATTTAACAAACAAAAGAAAAAGCTGTTACTTTAGTGTGCAAAAAAAAATATATAATCAAAAAAAAATTTGAAAAGCACCCCCCGAAACAAATTCCTAGCTACGTGCCTGTATGTATGTATGTATGTATGCATTAGAAGCAATCACATGCAGTGTTGCTAGGTTTGACGATTTATAGTCATTTTGACGATATTTAATACCCAAAATAACTAAATGACTATTGGACGATTTTTGCTTCCAAAAAATTTACGAATTTTTGACAAAAGTTTAATATGTCAGCAAAACATGTTAATTTGTCACCGGATCAATTTTTTAATTTATATAATTTGAAAAAATACCAGTTTCTTTAATTTTTTGTGTCACGAAAACACTCTAAACACACACAGTATTTTCTTTTTTAATTTTTTGACAACCTAATATTATCACACTTTCCGTTTGACTTATGTGATGTATAGTATAAACACGTGTGTTGTAATGTAAACGGGTATTTAATAATTATTTCATTATGTATGCCTCAGCAAGCGCATTTTTTTTTAAATCTTTTTTTTTAATTCGCGTATGCTTTTTAAACCTTAAATTCACTAAAACTAATTCACTAAAACATTAATTTCCCTCTGAAATTCAATAACAATAAAAATTGCAATATGGATCTTTGTTATAAAGAATTCATTTTATTTAAATTGTTTGTCTCGTCAACAAGACTCTGTACAAATGATGTCTGATATAACGGACTTCTTATATCCACAGATTTCATAAATACTTCAATTTGCATTTCCCTTTAGTTCTGTCCAATTCAACTGAATATATGTAACTGAAACGATTGCCACTTAAACTATGTTAATGTAGTATTTGCAAAACAGTTCAAAAGTTTCTACGTAATCACCTTCTTGGACCCCTAAATGCTTTTTTAAAAGTCCGTGTAAAAAAAGCATAACTTTGCTTAAAATGTAATATTAAATTCCTGTCAGTGCATGCAAACGATTTCTCAACTCTTTCCACAGTTTTTATCAATTCTGTAAATTGTCACTACTGATTTTAAAACCAACTATTATTTCAAAAAAAAAATTGCTTCATTGAGAACAAACCTGCAGAATAACTTTGAACATTAATTTGTGTTTCAGTGAAACATAAGATGAAAAACATTTAAAGTTTTTATTAATATTATTAAAATATAATATTCCTAGTATGTTTAGATCAAATCAGTATGTTTTTCGCTAAAATTAAAGTGTTTTTGTATTTAATACAATTCATTTTCCTTACATTGCTAAAAGCCTATTTTGTGGCTTTTTTCTACTAAAATTACGGGTTTTGTTTTATAGAAAAATAATTATTTCAGTGCTACATTATATGTAAATATTTCATGTATGGATAATATTATTTTCTACAAATATTGGTTACTTTGAGGCATCGATTTGTGCTTTTCCCCTATTTCAAGTGTTATAAGCAAACTGCATTTAATTATTGCAATAAACTGAGTTTATTTTTTGACCACATAACCCTCGTTAATCGAGTGTTAGATTTTTTTCTACTAAATTCGTTTCATTTACAAAACAAAAGTTTTTTTCCTAAGAATATTTTTTTCTTTTTCTTTTTTTTTATAAACTTCCCTTCACAATTTAAATGGAGGAGCCAGTTATTCTTCCAATTAGGTCCTTTCTCAATTACAATTAGATATTAAATTAAATTACTAATTCACAATATTTATTTTATTTATTAATTAATAATCACATAATTACAAATTATATAAATATTACCCTAACCGAGCACTAGCTACTATGGCCTTCGGCGCGTTGTAGCGAAAACAGACCAGTGCCTCTGGTGGGAATCGAAACCACGACCCCCGCACTGATAAGCCAGCACGCTACCAACTAGCCTACCGGGGCGCACAATTCACAATATATTTATTATTTTTAAAACAATTTTTTTCTTATTACTGTCCCTTTAAACCTATCCCTTTATAACTTAATAGATGGCGCTATTGACAATTTTCCCAATTGGGCGTTTCCATCAATTGCAATTGGATTCTTAAAAGAATATTAATTGGATTTTAACTCCCAATTCAAATATATATTTAATATCATAGAAATTAAACATAGCGATTTCAGCGCCTGAATATCGACGATTTTTTATAGCAAAGACACAAACCATATATATTGAATTGTGTAAATCTTTATCTGTATTTATATACAGTGCAGTTCGCTTTTAACGATAATTGATACAACATTTTTTTCTTCACCCCAAATACATTAATTAATCATATTTTATTTTACTTATAAAAACAACATTGTTATTGTTATTTTTACAAGGAATATAGATATATATATATATTATTTTCACTTGCACTGGTTAATTCAAACAATGAGATGGAGGGTATCCAAAAATTCGGCACAGCCGAATTTAATCTTTTTTATACCAAATTCGGCACATCGGACTTTAATGCTTCCACTTGTTTTCTTTAGAAACATCCAAAATACATTAATCAATCAGTCATATTTTGTTTTACTTATAAAAACAACATTATTTTTGTTATTTTTACAAAGAATATAGATATTTATATTGTTTGCACTTTTCCTGGTTTATGAAAATACCGAGATGGAGGGTATCCAAAAATTCGTCACAGCCGAATTTAATCGTTTTAATTCCAAATTCGGCACATCGGACTTTAATGCTTCCACTTGTTTATTTTGATTATGTGTTTTTTTTTTTGTAATAACTTATAAAATATGTGCACACTAGGGTTACAGCTTTTTTTGCTAAATTTTTACCTATCAGAACATAATGGGCCATAATGTATTACTTATAAAAATCACTTTTTCGGGTAATTTTGAAACAAAAACCTAATGCATGAAGTACATTTCCTTAAAATTAATTTTTTAAGTTTTTAACATTAAAGTTGTACTAGTTGATAACAACATATTTTAAATAAATTATATATCTCGAAACAACGCTTTAATCTGTTTTATAAAAATCCGCGAAACACGTCAAATTTGAAAACGTTTGTGTCCTTTAAGTTGGATATGCATCGTTACAATTTTAGCTAAATATTAATTTTTAGTTTAATTAAACAAAAATATTGTACTGAACTTCAAAGAGGATTATGCGGAAACCTTTTTGAAATCCGCGAAAAAATAAAATTGCTTTACTTTATATTTTTGTGGACTAATATACGGCTAGGATTACTAAAATTTGATAATTTAAAAGAAAATCAAGAGTTATAACCCTAGTATACACAGAAACTTTCGACTTCTAATAACCCGATTAAAAAAATTAATATGTTGCTTTATATAATCATACGAAGTTTAATATGAGTCTTAATCCAGTTTTATCCGAGAAATGGGCCCATATAATTATATAAATTTGCATTAGTTTAGTATTGATAATATCAGATTAAATTAAATCCTAATAATTTCGCGATACCATTTAATCCGATTTAATATTGCGATATAAATTTATATCTGAACTTATACTAATATATACAAAATAAGCTATAGTTGTATCTGGTTTTTGATTTTAAAACTTCATTAAAATCCGAAATATTTGTAGAATACGGGTTTTGCTTTAACATTATTAGTCCTTTTTGACTTTAAACACCTGCAAAAGGTTACCACTTTATAATTTGTAGCAAATTCCTTTCAATTTTGACATTTTATTTTATTCATAAAATTCTTTTGAAATTATCTAAAAAAAAATAAGTTGTTTGAGAAAAAAACTTAAAAAATGACCATATAATGAAAACAATCACGAAAAAAAAGTTGAAACCCAATTTAGCTTTTTACATTGAAAAAAATTTAAGCCTAAATTTAAAACTCCTAATGTTACAAATGAAACAAGTTCTTTTTTTAGGTTTCATACATCTTGGGTGTATGAGGTGTAGAAATTTAAGAATCAGAAAGGAATCAATTCAAAAGACAAAAATTTGGGTACAATTTGTGTTAATTATACTATTGTATCGATATAATACATTTTTATATCCAAAATATAATTGTGGACTCTGCATGGGGTAATATACAATTATATCCAAAATTAAATTGTGTTTTTTGTATTTTGCAATGTCAAGGTCTAGGACGTTATACGTTATTATTCATTGGATTAGTTTTAGCGTATTCTAAATGCAATATACAATTATATATTTAGCGAGATGCGATAAGACGCAAATATATACTTTTATATATGAATTTATATAACTATGTCCGGTTAAACACACTGCCAGACAAAAACTGATAAGTAAATATAAAATAATGTCCCGGTTGAAAATTATCATATGTGCTCATATATTGACATATATGGCTTAATATATGAATCATACGGGTGATTCAGTCACGACCTGCCGAATTTCACCAGCGTATTCCTTGGCTCATTTCTTGACAGTGTTATTTTAACGTCATATAGACAGTCGCAAATAATTTTTAATTAATATGCATTTGATAAATTTAATTAAGAAAGGTTGAGGTTAAGAAGAAGAATAAGCGTTTTTCTCTAAAAATTATAAACACTATTTTATTTTTAAATTAAATTAAACTAGACTAGTTTCTGTCTTTTATGGAAAGGCGTTATCAATGATTTTCCATTTAAATTGTATTATTATTTGTGCCTTATAATTGTCAGATTGTCTCTATATGATACATTTTTTCAACAACCACCGGCTGTAAGAATCAAACCTGCGCTCTTCTTACATTAAAAACGTAAAAATAGCAAGTCATGACCGTTTAGAGAACACATCCAAGTATGACCTCGAATGTAATGCAGCTAAATCGCAACTTTGTTTCCTTTTAGCTTTTCTGTTATTGTATATTAACTCAAAAGTGATCATCACTATCTCATTTGACAAGTTCCCATATATAAACGCATACAAATTGATCCGAAAAATTGGTCATCTACATGTATCTAATTATATCAAATGGGATATAATTAGATACACTTTATTCCGAGATTTGTCCAGATCCGGGAAATAAATTATGTCTAATTGGATATACACAGATCTAATTTGATATAATTTTAGCTGATAGTAGGTATGCTTTTGTGAATTGAAGTTAAAATTTCTAGAAATCAACAATTTTAAAGACTCAAATTTTTTTAAATGAAATATAACGAAAAGTTTAAAAATTTACAACAAAAAATTTAGAGTTTCAAAAACATATAATTAAGTATATTTGTCTTATAAAATGTACCAGTTTTTTATTTGAAATTATATAAAGGAAATCATTTGGTTATATGTGAAGCCATGTGTAAAAGTCTTGCAGATAAATCAATTTGATATTGAACTTTACCAAAATATGTACGGTATTATATATAAAGCTATATACAATTATAAGGAAAATTATTTCAGTATGAAGTCATATATGTATAGTTTAATAAAACCTAGCATGGTTCGCTATGTAGTTATATATGGTTCGCTATGTAGTTATATGTAGTAAATATAGACTAAGATTTGGAGACATATAATGATATCAAATGCCATACAAAAAATGTTCTCAATAAAAATTAGCAGATGTATTTGTAAAAAATTATATAAGCCGTAATGTAACTCCATCCAAAGTGAGATATGAATTAATCATATATGTGACTGGATATAACTATGAGGGCGGATCAATAAGTCCGTGACTTTTTGCAAAAAAAATTTATTTTTCAACATAATCCCCTTTTAGCTACTACTAACGGAGTATATAAAACAGTGGTCTTCATCCATATCACCCAGGGGACGAAGTTTTTCGGGTATTTATTTATTCTCTTCGTGAATATTATAACCAGGGTTGCTCAAAGTAAAAAAACTCCTACAAGACAGCTTCTTGAAATGTACCAAAACTACCTGTATCGCTAATCTTTATTACAATATCTTTAAATTTTAATATCGTACTGTATTTACCAATATTGCTTTTATAACTCTCAGAAAGCTTTTTTTTTTTTATTTTCCTATCAAAAACTCAACTAATTGTAATAAATTAACAACGCTACAATATCTTTCATAAAAAAAATACGTACTCTTTGTTTGCATCGTACTGAACGGCAACCATAATTACAACAATAAATATGTGTGTGAGATAATTGTTTCATTCAGTAGCTAGTTAGCTTTCAACAGAGTAGGAGTATAGCGGATCTTTTTATGTTTTAACGTTTTTAACGAAAGCTACATTTTTGTTTGATACACTGAGAAGTTTTGATAACAAGCTACATAAATTTACGCATGTTTGTTTATATTTCGTATAAATATATATTTTTTTTACAGCATTTGAAATTAAAATATTTAATGAATATGTGGGATGTTGAGTGAAAAAACTTTTTTTTATTTATTTATTATTTATTTTATCAGAAAAATTTGCACTGAAATCGTATGGTTTTTACAGCAATCAAACCAGCATTCCACAATAATATCTGTATTATTAGTTTTAAAATTAAAAAAATAGATAAAAAAAAAAGAAAAAACGTTTTAAAACGTTTTATTGTTCAAAAACATATTTTTCAAAATATTTTTTTTTTATTTTAATATTTATACACTAAGACATTTTTCGATTTTCAACTTGAGGGTTATTTTTAATTTAAAGTATATTTGAATTTTTTTCGTTTCTATTGATTCCGGGTGATATGGATGAAGACCACTGATGTACATTATTGTTATTATCAATACAATATTGTTTTTTATCAGTACAATATTGTCCCTGTAATTTTTTTCGCAACAAAAAAGTCATAACCCTAATGAACATACCTATTTTTAAAATTTATATTTTTTTAACGCAACATATTCAATAATTTCATAATTGTTATAACAATGAAAACAAATCTTGTAAGAAACCACAAAAAGAAAAACTCATCACTTCTTTCAGTGTAATACTCTCATTTTATGTGTGTTTCTCTTTGTGAAGACCACTGATATAAAAGGAGGCTGTATTCGAGATGACGGATAAAAAAGCAGTTGGAAAGATTATGTAACGAAATTATTATTTATTTTTGACAGTAAGGCACAGACATCTATATCTGGAACATCAACCACTAGATGTGAAGTGGAGGACGCAATCAACTCGATGAAGGACAAAGGATATCAGTGGCATAAATCAGGATTTATTACCATACCAAAAAACAACAATGCAAAGTGCATTGAATTTAGGCTAAGAATAATTTGTGATGCACTTAAAATATTTCTCTAAATAATGCACCAGAGAATATACGCCAAATACGAAGTAGCCATGGGAGAATCACAATTTGGCTTCGAAGAAGGAATGGGTACACGAGAAGCGCTACTTGGTATTCATGTATTTATTCAAAACTGTCGGGTTGTCCAGAAAGATGTGTTTCTCTGCTTTATTGACTATGAGAAAGCCTTCGATACTGTTCAACATGACAAGCTAATGGAAACTCTAACATCCATTGAAATAAACGAGAAGGAAAGACGACGTATAAAAAATCTCTACCAGTCAGCGCGAATTGTAATCAACGGTGAACTCACTGAAGGAATTACCATCTCAAATTTAGTAAGGCAGGGCTTCATATTATCGCCCTTGTTATTCAACATATATTCAGAAAAAATATTTTGAGACTCAATAGAAGGGGAAAGAATAGGAGTAAAAATAAACGGAATGTTTATCAATGACATACGATATAATGACGAGTCCACATTATTGGCAAGCACTATAATGGCCTACAGAAGCCGATAGACAAACTTACATCTGTAAGTGAATCATATGGCGTGATAATCAATATTAAAAAGGCAAAATACATTGTTGTCAGCAAAAATAAGAAACACAGAAATAGAACGAGTTAAAAACTGGAATGAGAGAATCGTGTACAAAGAAAGCGAAGACAGTTCCATCTGCACGCAAGATCATGGACTCTGTTTTTTTGGGATGCGCGTGGGATAGTTTTTATTGATTATCTTCAAGAAGGAAAAATAATCAACTGCGAATATAATGCTAGCTTATTGCAGCGTTTTAAGCTCTTAAATTAAAGAAAAAGGCCGCATTCGGCGAAAAAGAAAGTGTTCTTTCATCAAGACAATGCACCAGTTCAGACATCCACTATTGCGATTTAGCTCCCTCGGATAATTTTCCATATCCAAACTTGAAGAATAAAGAGGTGGAGTTTGCAGTTGATGGCTATTTTATGGGGCTAAACAAAAGAGGGTATCAAACCCATTAAATTTTGCTGCGGAAAGTGTATCGAGCTAAAAGGAGACAATGTTGAGAAATAAAGAAAATATTTCCCAAATTTGTTGCGTTTTTTGTTTGTTAGGTCGTATATGCAACAAAATCGTATAATGGAAAAAATTGGTATTTTCACTATAAATTAAAAAATGTGATTTTTTGCCATTTTTGAAGCATGCATAGCACATTTGTTAAATTTAAATTTCTAAGAGACTATCAAATATAGTTTCTTCAGAAATTTAAATTTTTCGAATATCTAATTTTTCAGATATTAATACTTATAGCAAAAACGCCATACCAATAAAATATCAAAGGACAATTTTTCCGGGAAGAAGTAGGATATTAAAAAGGTTAAACCTGAATTTTAAAGACAACAGACAGGGTTTACAGACTACATAAAAAGTTTTGTAAAAAAATCTTAATTCGCTATTTCATAACGTCAAGAATATATCGGCAAATAGAGTTTATAAGCTTTGAGTTTTGATATCTCGAAAACCTGATGTGATGTAGAAATTCTGAGATCAGATTTGAGGTCAGCTCAACTCAAACCTTAAGAAAAGTATATTCTGGTCTCAGTTTGACAAATATTATTAGCACACTTATCACCTATTTAATGAAATAATATATATACAAATATTTATTTACCTATTTGTTACTTTTTACGACTTTGTTACATTTTTGTAACGAATCAAAATTAAAAAAATATTACTTTACGAATTTTAAAACAAATTAATATATTTTAAAAATTTTGAACTAAACTTATTAAAATTTTTACGTATACGGACGAAAGAAAAATTTCACATTTTTTACATAAAATATTAGTTATTAAATATTAACATTTAGTTATTGACAAATAATAATTGAGACAAAATTTTTATTAGATTCATACACAAGGTTACAAAAAGGTTCAAAGTATTCATAACATGTATGTAACTCCATACAGTAAAGGGTTAATTGCGATTGTATGAAAGATGTATATATATATCCTTGCAATTAAAGTGAAAACTTCACTTATTTTTCTTTTTTTTTGTGAATATTAAAAAATCCCTGAATGGAATTTTTTCACAATGTTTTAATCCGTAAACACCATAGTTCGAAATTAAACACAAGCAAACGGTTTTCTATCGTTCTGTTTTGATTTTACTGAAACTCAACACAATCATTTTGTTGTGCACAGGAAACATAACCACAACATTCCTTTATTTTCATTTTGATTTGTAAACAGAACACAAACACTTTCACAAACTACTTTTCGATGAGAGACCAAACTAAACGATTTTGTTCTGTTTGTCCAATATTTCAAACAGTTTGATTTTGTTGTGTTTATGGAATGGAACAAAACTATTCGTAAACCGTTCTTACTGTTTATGTCATATTTCATTGAATTTTATAAATAATTGCATTAGTTTAATAAAAAGTTTCTACGGAGGAGTTCCAGTGAAATTTCATAAAACTAATGCAAAATAACATTGATAACATGCAGAAAAATCATTTATTTATTTTGCCAACCACAACGTAAAAAACGCGTTTTACTTTTTAAGTTGAATGAACACAAAAAAATAACCACTACGAAATAATAATGTTTGACGAAAGAAACATTTTCCTTTTGTTCCGTTTGTTATATTACAAACAACAATTTGAGCACTTGTGTTGTGTTTATAAATACGAATGAAACAATAGAGATCGTTTTCTTGTTTTTTTTGTTTTGATAGGAACGTTATGTTAGTGATACATAAATTTTCGAACTCTGGTAAAAGCTACTGCATATACACATTAAATTAATTGAAAATCAGTTAAAAAAGGACTGCTTACTTTTCGTTTAAAACAATTGTATTTTTAGTTTATTTTCAACTGTTGAAGAATTAGTTGACAAAATCGATAAAACGAATACATTGTATACGTCTATTTCAATAATCAATGTAATTTAACAACTTTTTGCTTTAAAGAGAAAATTTTAACTCAATATTTTAACTATTACCGAAAGTCCGTTTATTTTGTTTATTGAATAACAGTCAGAAAGTTAAAAAATATATTTCGTTGGTAATTTAACTGTATATTCCATTGAAACAACTTTACCGATTAAATTTTTAAATACCTGTTGAACTTTTATGGAAAAGTTCTGGTGAGTATACCACCTAATTAATATCAGCTATAGAACTTCCATACCAATATTTTCCAAAAATTCAATCTGGAGTAAAAAATGTTTGACATTTTTTTTTTAACTAAATTTACTTGTATTTACTATGGGGAAATAAAAAAAATTACATTTTTGAACATGCATCATTTCAAATCATTATATTTTAAGAACACGCCCTTCAATAAACTGGCAATTGGTTTGTATTGAACATCCCAGGTAGTAATTGCAAACCGTACAAAAAAATAGTACTGGCAAACCACTGCTAATTTTGTAAATCCCATTGTGTTAAAAATTACCAAAGATACAACTATTATTGCACTAGGAAAACACTATTTTGTTTGCAAAGCATGTGTTTTTCCACCCTCAAAATTCTTTGCCAATATTATTTTTACCAATATTCCAACTAATTAAAAGTATTTTGTTTTTAATATTTTATTATATTTCACACATTTAAATATAATGTATAAAATTAAGACCGAAGTGTATTGCTGCTTTTTAAATATATTTAATTATACATACATATTTCTCCAAGTTAATTTAATTTAAGCTATTTTAAGAGCACCAATTTTGTTTAATTCCTAATGTTTTACAACTGTGACAAGTTTGCTAAACCCAAGGAATCGAATCGAGCTATAGCAGGCTCATCATCATTATATCATGATGAAATTGATGATATTCAAGTAACTTTAGATTTAAGTTAATTAATGTTATTTATTTTTCTTTCTTATTTTTACATTTAATTTCCGAAACAAATATTCGTTGTAATGTACAGTGGCGGACAAAAGTATTCACACAGCAGAAAACTTTTTTTTTTAATCTTTTATATTTTTAAAATGAAACCCACTAGCCGGATATGGTATTCAGCAAAATTATTTATTAACTTATAAATTATTAAAATACAACAGAAAACTTATTCTTAGTATGTTATATTATAATAAAAAAGTAAATATGTAATTCAAAGTATTATTTTAGGCGGACAAAAGTATTCACACAGCTTCAAATGTTTGTACAAAAAATAAAATTTCACATGATTTAATACTTTGTGGAGTAGCCTTTCTCTGTTATGACTTCTTTTAATCTTCTTGGCATAGAATGCACCAATTTCTTTGTAACATCTTTTTTTTTAATTTTTAATTTTTTTTAAATACAACATGCTTAGTGTTAGTTTTTAGTTGTATTTAAATTATTAATAAGTTAATAAACAATTTTGTTGAATACCTTATACGGCTAATAGCTTTCATTTTAAAAATATAAAAGATTTAAAATAAAGTTTGCTGCTGTGTGAATACTTTTGTCCGGCACTGTATATATAATTTTTTTTTTTCATATAATTTTATTGTTCATTACTGGCAATGCGGCTCACCAGATAATCGGTTGTAAATTGCCCTCTAATAGGCAGGTTTTTTCCACTTTGTTCTACAATTTGCGTACTGTGAAGTTAAATCAGAGAGATTCAGCAATAATTACTATACAAGAAGTACTTATTTATTGGGAAAAAGCTCGGATTCCTACAAAACATATGAAAGATTGTATTACTAAATTAGAGAAACTTCACGCACAGTGGAGAAATGTACAAAGGGATAAGAATAAATAATCGGATTTGGCAAATAACAAAATCAAAGAGTACGCCTCAAAGGTAGATGATATCTTTGATATTGAACATCAAGACGCCTTAGCCATGACGAAATCAGAAAAAGACAAAGAGTTTATTTTGAAACAATGGAAAAAGGGTCAGTTGGAGTTGATCTGAAGTTAGCTCGAGCTGAAGAAAGAAAACTACAAAAGGAACGTGCAAAAATTAACCAACAAAGTCAAACTGAATGTTTATTCGACATAGGCAAGATTATTTTATTATAGCTTGAATAATAATGAATATGGAACTTTTCCCTGGTTTTTATTGTTGTTTTTACTAAAGCACCAACAAAGCAAGATAACCAATTACGAAACATTATCCAAACTAACTATTTTTATAATTAATTTGTTCCTTTTCTTTCTCTTCTTTTGTTCATAGGACGAGGACACTGATAAAGTGGAAAACACATGCGATGACGATTTCGAGGGTGTGCTGCAAATGGACGTTTGTACTTCTCAAGAAACCGAGGAAAGTCCTTCACCATCTTATAGCAAAAGGATGAAGCTTGTCGTTCGGGAAATTTTAACAAGAAAACTATCTCTGTTGTTGAATCGGTGTAAGGTATCTGACAGGAGTGCCACACGTATATATATACCCGATATATTCAAGAGATTTTTAAATACTTGTGCGAAGCTCGACATGAAACAATATGCCACAGGTATCAGCAATGAAACTGTGAAAAAACATGTACCTCCTAAATTAATTGCAAACATATCTGCTGATTTTAAAATTAAACTCATGGAATCACAACCCAGAGACGATTACAAGGAGCTCCTACAATTGGTATTGGTGTTTGTAGGAGCACTGAATGGAAAGGAAGTGGTGTTTAAATCTGTAGGTGTCATCAGTAATGCCAGGTGGATGGACAAGGTCATCTATTGTCTGAAGATATTCCTATTCCGCTGACAATTCAAACTGAGTGATGAAGAACACATTGCCTTAGAAGATGTCTGTATTTTGCTCGTTAAAGTGTATTGCAAAGCTTAGTTCAATGCAAAACAATCACACTCAGCTCCCAAGCAAGACTTTGACCTCAAGCGGTGTTTGTTGGACTATCAGGAGATTGACAAGGATATTTATGAGAGAGCTCTGGAAAAATTCTCAAACCATTTGTGGTATTTCAATTCAGAAATGCTAGCTCTCGTTTTCTTTGATACCTCAGATTAATCAAGAATTGTAAACCACAACTTTCGAAGACCGCAGTTGGAAAAACTGGTTAATGCACGGTTACATTTATTAAATACCAAGGCGAAAATGAATTTCTTTGAGCGCTTCCATATTAATGCAGATTTTTTCAGAGAACGCCCCAGCAGCTGGCCTGAAAGTATAAATTTTCAGAAGGGATTGCGGATTGTGAAGTCACTAAAGGTCGTTAATTATGTTTCAGAACGAGGATCAAAATTAATTACAGACTTTAATAACCTTCTCACCAAAGATGAGGAGCAGAAACAATATGCTTTACAAGTAGTACACAAATGCCGAAAGCTGTATCCTGATGTTTCTAAACACATTTTAAGCAAACCTTTATAATAAAGTATTCACTATTGTATCCTTCTTAAAGATGGCAAACGATACAATGTCACTCCCTTTTTTTATTAAAATTCATTTAAATATATTATAAAAAAGCATTGTCATCTTATTCCATCATAATTAATTTCAAACTCTGAAAAATATTAAAAAAATCTCATATCATAATTTCCTTAATATAATTTACTCGTCACGATTTTTATGAAAAAGGCTGTCATAGCCCTGTTCTAGTATAAGTAATAACAAATATATAGAATATTTATTACATAGAACAATATTGCCTATGATTTGACTCCATACATCATGAGAAAATAATGAGAAGTTTCACTAGGAAGCCAAAAATTGATTTTTTTGAGACCCAGCGGCAAGGGTTAACGTACTCCGATCGTGTTCAAACTTTGACTATCGTAAAATCTGCAAAGACTCATTACCTTGTGAAGTTCCCGTTGACAAAATTCTATTCTCCCACATCACTGCGGTCACCCTAGTATGTATATAACCCATTATAATTCATATTTAGCCTTACTGACAGTAATGAAAAACTCATTACTTTTGGGACATTTCATATAAAATAAGTTAGAATTATAACATAAAGGGTAACACTCGTACGTCCAAACCTTCGAGTTTAGATTACAAGACTCATTATTTGGTACAAGTAGTATAAAAAATAAACTAATTTTTTCATAAATTAAGTAACCTGTGATGTTCAATAAAGGTACATATTATTTTGGATCTGCTTTAAGTTTTACACATTTTATTAACCTATTTTATACCATACATCGATTATGTGGGAATTTTTTAACGAAATGTTGTAGAAAAATGCAATGGTGTCTCAATAAGATTTTCTATGGTCTATGTGTATATGTATGTATGTATTTATGTATGTTCTTAACTGGTTAAAATTCCTTTAAATTTTTTGTTTTTAGCCAAAGCAAATAATTTTAGACTGTAATACACAATTTCATCTATCGAATTTTTGATAATTTTTTGAAAATATTGGTGTTTTTTACACAAGTTTTCAAAATCAAAATATGGCAGCACTGGCGAATCAAATTTGTTTCTTGACACAAAATATGCATTTTTTTTACATTAAAAAAGAAAATGCAGAAAATTTCTGGTACATAAACAAATCAGTATAATTCCATATAATCTTTATAGCAGCCGTCTTCTTTGTATAAATTAACATTTTTTTTTTTCAAAATAGTGCTATAAAGCAATGTCAAAAATTTTAATTTTTAAATAATAATATGGCAACCCTGTAATTATAATTTTAAAATAATTAAAGTTATTTAAATAGAAAATAAATCAAATTATTACATGGTTTTTACTGCGTTAAATTGGGCAACGAAATCGTGAAAAATGAGAAATTTCAACTTTAATAGATGCATAAAGTTGCGATAAACCTTTAAAAACACGTGCTATTTAAAATTAAAGAGCATAGTTAAAACCATTTGAATGTTGCAAAAGTATTTCGTATTTAATTTTGGATTTTTTATATTGTTATTAATTAATAACTTAGTGTAATACATAAAATGCAAAATCCTTCTTGTGTGCGGTTTTTGAAGTACTTATGGAAACTAACAAAACCACACTTGGGTTTTTCTAGTTTAGCTGCTGTTTGGATATTATGGTCTCATGCATATTTTGGCTAAAACTTGATTTTTCCGAAAAACATGCAATTTTGCTCAGGGCTATGTAGCTGTCGACTAGAAGAAAAAAGTGTGAAACGAACTAAAAATTGCTAAAATGTCGAAAAATGTTCATTGTTTCTATCCTTTTCACCATTTTTGGCTAATAGCTCCCAAACTGTGGGAAATTCATAATTCTTCAGAACACTATAATACTGAAAAAAGGTTTTTCCACATTTTCCTGCTGTGCTTTACATCGAAATTTCGAGATTTTTGTTTATCAACTATGTGAAATTTTTTACTCCATTGATGGCGTTTGGGCAAGTGCATATAAATCTTGAACTAGCCCAAGAAATCATGTAGCCGCATGCTGTAATTAATGTGACAAGACAATAACACATTGTTTTGAGGGAATAACAATTGAACGGAAAAAAAATTAAATGCTTCAAAATGGGAAATAGCAAGTGCCCAAAAATAAATTAATTTTGTTACGTTTGTGGTCATATAGTGCCCAACGTACACTCAAAAAAAACAATTAGTAAAGTCAGCAAAATATTTTGCTGAGTCAGCAACATTTTAGTCAGGAGGGTGCTTGCAAAAAATTGCTAATGTCAGCAAAATCTTTTGCTGAAAATCAGCGAGCTCATTTTTAGCAACAAAAATAGTAGATTTCATTAAAAAAAACCTTTGCTAAAAATTAATAAAATTTTTGATGAATATTATTATTCTGAAAAAAATAAAATCAAAAAGTTTGTAGAAAAATTATACTTTAGTTTAGTTATACTTTGCTAAAAATCATAAAACATATATTTGTGATTATTTTAAAAATAATTTAAAATACGTTACAAAATATAAAAATCTTCATACTCCCACATTGACGACATGAATTAATATAATATCTAAAAAATAGAAATAATTATATATAATACAACCAAAATTTTCTTTCAACTACTCACATCAATGGTTGTCTAAATGATGATATCTTTTACAGGAACGCAAATGCCGCAGATAATTAAACGAAACGAAAGAATAACAAAATATAACATATGCAACCATTTTTATGCAATAAGAGAAAGAAAACATAAAAATATACCTAAGATGTGTGTATTTGTCTTTCGCTTTAGTCTGTCTACCCGTTGTATATTTGTTTGCAATTTGACCACACTAGATTATTAATCTCTATAAACATTTAGTTTACAAATACACATTTAGTCTTTATTAAATTTAAATATTTTACTTTACATTTTATTTAATTAATAGACAATTACTTTCAGAAGCCGGCGACAACGCAAAATTTAAGTTGTTTCAAACCACAATTTTGTTTTATGTATGAAAAACATATACAAAATCTTCCATGGTTGATTTTTTTATATGCCTTACTAGAGTTGTACTTTTTAATACCATTATTCTCGTCACTACTACATGTTAACATGCCGCGACAACTAATTGATTCTGCGTATATCTTTAAATCTGGTTGTCGTCCACACTATTAATGTGGTAATCAGCACAATTTTTTTTAGCAAAATATATTAGTAATACATTAGTAAAATATTAGTAAAACATTAGTTTAAAACAGTTAAGTGCTGCATAAGTATTACTAAAATTTTTAGCCGAAAACATAATTTTAGAAAAAAATTTGCTGAAAAACAGTATACCTGATTTACAAGACGTTTTACTAACTTTTCTACTAACTTATTTTTTTGAGTGTAGCAAAAAATTAGCAAAAAGTTTTCTTAACTCCAGAATTTAAAATTGATGACACAATCATATGTTATCATGTCTTTTTTGTCTTTTGCTACATTTTTCATACGTTTCTTAAAAATAAAGCTGAAAATGTGAATAAAGCATTTTCCAGTATTGTGATTATGAACTATAAATATTATAATTATGAACTAAAGGGTCCGCCATCTAACGTTTTTTTTTTTTCAACTAGTGCTTATTTCGTGAATGGTAACACTTAGCTCATGTCTAATTTGACAGATCATTAGTTTTATCCTTCCACTGAACGAATATGGTTGTGTATACGCTTGAACAACGCTGGGAAATATTGCGACATTACTTTGAAAATCATGGTAATGTTGCAGAATGTGTGCGAAAATTGCGTACGGATTTTGGAAGAAGAGAAGCGCAGTCAGCTCCGTATGTTCGTTATCTTGTGAAAAAAGTGAAAGAAACTGGCATCCTCATCGATAAACCAAAGCGTGAAAAGCCAAAATCAGTGCGTACACCCGAGAATGTTGGTGCTGTGGCAGAAAGTGTGCGTGAAGCGCCATCAACATCAATTCAGGTTTTGCGCCCTGTTTTTGAAGATCACATTATCAGCCGCAGAGCTGATGTCGTTTGGGCACCTCGGAGCTGCGATTTGACACCGTTGGACTATTATTTGTGGGGTGCCGTCAAAGATAAGTGTTACGCCAACAGGCCAGAGACACTTGATGCTTTAAAGGACAATATTCGTGAAGCCATTAGTAAAATACAGCTGCACACGATCGATAATGTGCTTAAAAATTGGACCGATCGCACAGTGGGGCCAAATGCATGAAAAGTGGCGATTTATTTATAAATATTATATTTATAAATACATAAAAAACCAACATTTAAAAAAAAACAGAGTGAAAAAACACATTTTTTAACCCTTTATGGGCCATTTTGTGTTCTGTAAAAAATCCTCTTTTTTCACATTTTTTGCTGTATTTTTGGAACGGTGCGCTATAAATTATTCAATTAAATTGCAAATTAAAGCATACTAAATGTACTTTAAGAAAAATAAGTAATATTTTTAAAAATAATAAGGAATAAATATTTTATATGTATTTTTATTAGAAAATTTTTAAATTAAAATCATACCTTTTTTCTCGAAATTTTAAAATTTTGCTCAAAAATGCAACATTTGAAAATCTAATTGTTTTTTTATTGATAAATAACCATAAACACACTATTTAAAAAAAATTTAATTAAATTCGGTTATTCTATTTTTTTTTTTTTTGAAAACAACAATTTTTTATTATAATCATTATTACCTTCAATGTTAGTATTTACTTCACATTCAATTTCATAATCATAAATTAATTCGTTACAATAATCTTAATCTTCATCTCCATCTTCATCTCCATCTTCATCTCCATCTCCATCTTCATCTCCATCTTCATCTTCATCATTGCTATTTTGATTGCTGGGAAGTACAAGCAACTCCAATGCAGATTTTGGCATTAGCTCTTTTTTCTTTTTAGAACTATTGTTCATGCTTGTTATAAACGGATCTGAACTTATGAGAAATCAATTAAAGATATCTTCCATTGTTTTTTCTCGACTGCATTTACGGGCAAAATTCTCCCTATAACTTTTAAAATCTTTATTTCTGGCTTCCTGAGACTCTTCGGTTAGCTGACCAATTGGCAATGGCGATAATGATATAATTTCAGGCCCATGAATAAAATATTTGTGAAGAGTAGGAGGCATATAGTACCATGGATATTTTTTCACAAATAGCCTGGCAGTGTTATTAGCGAAGTTTGTAAATTTTTCAATGTTGACCTCAATACCACTAGAAACTACAATTAATATTGTGTGCATATTTTTGATCAACTCTAAATCAATATTAGTAATTTCAGCAGATACTTCTGCATTCTTAAAAAAACGTCTTGCAGTATTCCCGTCATTAGAGTTACCAAAACCAGGTTTTGGTTGATCAATGATCAATCCCGTTCTCTTTTTAAATTCGCGTTGAATACGACTTTTATTTTCAGCAATAATTTTTTTTTCTTCGTCACTTCTTGCCTGCCATTTTTGAATTGGAAGTTTATATGCCAAGTGAATAAGACATTCAAAAAATCTTATCCAGCCATGTAGGACAGACAAACCGAACTGCATGAAGTCTACGTTGTAATCTCTAGAAATCATTTGTTCAATATTGTTGAACTCCTTGCTGGTAGCGCCACATATGTAGCACTTTTGTGTGGACTTTGTGTCTGTAATCGCGTTACACACTTTACCGTCAATCATAACGAGAATTAGTTTGTGGTTCACTTTTATATTTCTTTCTCCAACTGATATCACTGTATCGATAAGAGCTTTTTTTTCTGTCTCCACTCTTTCTCTTTCTGTTTTAATACTGTTGACCGTTTCTTTCATAAATTCAATTTTTAATGGCCTGCAAAACCTAGTTGAAGACGGTCGAGGATTATGCCAAATGATTTTGTTTTTACAAACTAATTTTAATGGTACAATTGACGTAATAAATACAGAAGAATCAGATGCATTACTGTCATGAAAGGCTTGTTTGTAAGAACTATGCCCTGAACTTCCGTCAAAGCCCCACTTAGTGTATAAAGTAATTTTTGCGATTTCTTCGTTGTCTAACGAATTTAAATCTGCATTTTTAACCGACAAAAGGCGTTCAGTGGTATGATCCAATATTCCTTGTAGGCTAACTTGCGCTGATGTTTCAGAAATTTTCATTTGTTCTCCCTTTGGGTAACATTTTTTCTTAGCTCTTTGGACCAATTTATATGATGGAAATTTCACAGGTGCAACCTTTCTAATAACATTATATTGGTGGCGACTTAGCTTCGCTTCTACCAAAACGGACAGAGCTTCATCCGGAGTTAACTGCTGTGTTGGTACCTGTTCCATACTTTTTCGGTATTTTTTGGCTTTTGTTGGAGATGATATTATTTCCTTAACAATTTTCGACTCATCTATTTTTCCAGCAGCTCTCAAGCTCATTTGTGTGGCGTAAGCCAAAACAGGCAAAGAAATTTGATCTCTTATGTCTTTACATTTCTTAACTTTTGTTTTTTTCTTTGCACTCTTCAAATGAGAGATCATTGCGACCTCTTTTTTGTTGTGGTTTTGGTGGTGGACTGAATGAGATTGAGGCATCCAGCCAATTCTTATTATTTTTTACAAAAATTTCATTCTTTCTATGACATTTTTGCCACCGAATCTCATAGCTAGAGCAAAAATTATGAAACCTTGTCATAAAATCTACCATATCCGAAGGGTCGACACGTTTTATTACTTCCCATCTCAAAAGTTTAAATTTATCCTGAAGTGATTTAGGTTCTGCACTCCTCATAAAATTATGCAACTCATGACGAGGAATGAAAATTGTTTTGGGACATGTTCATAAAATTAATAAGATTTCTATTCGTTTAAAATTTGCAAAAGTAATTCCTTTAAACCTGTACCGAATAATTTACACTTTCACAACACTTTAAATATGTAACATCACATCACAAAACATTGACAGCTAAAACAATAAATAAACGTGTCAGTACCGAATCAATAATACCCTACGGATGGATAGAAATTCTTAAAAATGTATTATCATTATATTAGTAGATTGATATCACCAGCTTAAAACAAAATTAAAACTTTACTCGTATGATGCATGTATATGACCAACAGTTATTATGTAGGACTCAAATAAATGACAATAATAAATAGGGATGGGAGCGTGACCTCCTTCAATTTTTCAAAATAGTGCACTTGTGCCATATACAATTTTCTAATAATTTAAAATTAACAAATGTTTAAGTAAAATTCATTGAAATATCATAAAGACATGTAAAATAATTTAATTAGTTTTATTCATAGTAAATAAACCCAACATACGCAATCACGTGAGCATGCGTGAATTAAAGTTACTCACGCCCCCATCTCTAATTAACAACACTTTTTTTAGCTACAATAACAACTACTATAACGAAAATAATGACAAAACAAAGTAAAAACAACTTGTGGATTTTTAGCATCTTGAGTTATTTCACAAAAACAACCATAACTCAAAAGTCGCCAAAAATCGCAAAAAAATATTTTGGGGTTTATTAGTTGAGATCTGATATTATAACACTATATAGACGATTTTACGCAAGCTCACGAACAAAGTTGTTGAAACTCCATATATAAATCAAAAATAGCCCATTTTTGGGCTAATTTTATTTTATTAACATTTAATATTTTTAAAACATTTATTTAAACAAAAAAACATGTACTATATAGTAAACTACCTGAAGTTGACGGTTCCATTATAAAAATTTAACTTTTAGAAGTATTAATAGAAAAAATTATCAATTGAAATATCAAAATTTTCACTTTTTTTCAATATGCACAAAAAAAATAACAATTATTCAACTTTAAGTGCTCACTTCAACTAAAGCAAACAACTTAAAAGTATAATTTTTGCAATTAGTGATGCAGAATTTTATCCACTTTCACCCGGTACCAAACACGATCATGAATTTTAAAGTTCATATTTTGAATTAATCGCCACTTTTCATTCATTTCGCCCCAATGTGGATCGTGTTGACTACTGCATGGCCAGCCGAGGCAGCCATTTGAATGAAATTATTTTCCATTATTAACCGGAAGGATTGTACTTTCAAATAAAAAAAGAAATTTGAGAAAATATTCAGTAATTTTTTTTATAGCATTTTCAAAAAAAAAAGTTATTTGGCGGACCCTTTATATTATAAGGAATATTTTTTCTGAAGTTTATTGAATTTCACATAGTTTGGCAGCTAAGAGCCAGAAATTATAAAAAAAGATAGAAAAAATTAAAATTTTCCGAATTTTTAGCAATTTTAAGGCACTAGATGCAGCTTTTCGGGTTAGTTTGTTTCACACTTTTTTCTCCTAGCCTATAGCTACAATTGTGCAGAAGACAGGAAATCAAAATTCCAATTGGTTTCCGAGACATAGATATAAATTAAATTTTAGCCAAAATATACATGAGGCCATAAAATCCGAACAGCAGCTAAACTTGCAAAATCCAAATTGTAATATAGGGTTTGTTTTATACAGGTATAGAACTTTAAGTTGGCAACACTCTTGTAACTGCCTGCCATTTTGTCAGCTGTCAAGTGATTTATGTTTAGTTTGGTTTGACATTTCAACATAAATGGACTGACGCCTGAACAACGCTTCCAAATTGTGCAAATTCATTTTGAAAATCATGGCTCTTTCGAAATACGCAAATTTTGTTTAGCGATGAAGCTTATTTCAGTTAAATGGATACGTCAATAAACAAAACTGTGATAATAATCCTCAAGTGTACATCCGGAAAAACTGACTGTTTGGTGTGGAATAATTGATCCGTACTTCCTTAAAAAACGATGCTGGTCAGAACGTTACAGTCAGTAGTGACCGCTATAGAGTCATAATTACTGACTTTTTCGTTCATCAATTGAACAACCATGACGTGCAGGAGCTGTGGTTTCAACAAGACGGCGATACGCCGATAAGCCCGAAACGATTGACCACTTGGAGGACAACATTCGCCGCGTTATTGCCAATATATGGTCCCAAATGTTAGGAAAAGTCATCGAAAATTTGATCTCCAGATTAGCCTATGTCCGAGACAGCCGTGGCTGTTATAAGCCAGAAGTCATATTTAAATTATAATGCCAGAAGATTATCTTCGAATGAAGAAAATTTCATGTCAATTTAAAAAAATCATCTTCGTTTTATTCCATTTCAAAGTTTTATACCTTTATAAAAAAAAACACCATTTATAATTATTATATTAATATTATGAACTTCCCTTTTCACCTTCTAGTTTTATTCCAAATTCAAAATGTCAGTTAATTTATTCGGCTTTACTTTTAATTTGTAAATGATCAAATATTTCCTTTTTATACATAATTATCTCTTATACTTATTTACTGTCATAGTTTTCATTTTTATAATTATCATTATTTCTTATGATACTTAAAGCTTTTCTTAGCTGTGTTCTAAAATCATATAAAATAATTCTGGGTTAATCTTTTATCCTCGTCAATAAAATCGTTTTAAAACTCGCGAGCACAATTGTGTTTTTAACTCATTATTAAATGGGATTTTGTTATTTGCGATAAGTACTTGAAGAAACTCCACACGAGAAGGACTTTGCACTAGATGACTTTAAAAATGTTGCACTGTGTTATCATATAATTACAAATTATATCCTATTACTCTAACCCAGAACTAATTCTGACTTTGACTTTCGGGTCGTTGTAGAGAAAAATAGACCAGTGCCTCTGGTGGGATTCACACCCACGACCTCCGCACTGATAAGCCAGCACATTACCAACTAGCCTACAGGGGCGCACAATTTTGTATTAGTTCATAGAAAGTTTATCAATAAATTTAAATTACCCAAAAAAAATTGTTTTGCTAATATTTCTTTAACTATAACTAACTTTTCAAAAATATAAGGCCATATTTGTCATTTGTGTCTAAAAGTCTTTTAGAAATGATAGGTCGCAAACGAGATGCTTCAAATTTTTCTGATTTTGTTGAAGTATGTAAAATATTTTAAAATTGATTTTATTTTTATGCAGTATATCGTATCTTTTAATAAATTTTTTGGAAAATTGCAAAAACACATAATTTAAAAAAAACTACGCAATTCCAATGTAAATTTACACATTTTAATTGTAATTAAAATACGCACAATGTGTGTAATTTAGTGTCTTTTAATCGTAGTTACGTAGTACTTATAGTAGGCATCTAATCTCTTTATATAAATTAGGTAAATTTAAACAGAAATTAATAAGAGTGTAGGCAACGATAAACATTTTTGTAGAATATCTTATTGTTTGTTTTTAGAGAGGGGCCCGTTATAGGGTTAATAAAAAAATCAAACAAGAAACCAAATAATAATTAATCGAATCACTAACAAATATTTTGAATTACATTGTTGCCTAAAGGCTAAAATTAAGAAGATTTTGTTTGAAACACGCTAAATTAACTTCCAATTATTTTCTTTTAAACGCGTTTACTACACTATAAAAATTAATAATGATTGCTTAAAATATTCTCATATGTGTATGTATGAACGAACCACTTTGACAGCCATTATCGTTAAAAACACATGAGCCATAAGATGCCATTGATGCTTCTTTTCATCCATATTATTATAATCACGCACGCATAATGCGCGAATATGAACAAAATAACGAGCGCTACACATGTACACTTTATAATTAGTTTAGATTCGCGTTGAATGTACTGGGATGTTTGTCTCGTCACATCAAAACCATACTCTTATTCTTTCGTATGGGTTGTATTTACCCTCCTTCCCATTTGGCAACATTCAAAGTATGGAAAATGGACCCTTTTTTCTTGTTAGTTTTAATGAAAATTTTTTTGTAAGATAGGTCCATAATAACTTATTTTTAAAAGTCATTTCTGGGGATGGAAAATAACGAAAATATCAACATCTTATTTTTGACTAGCTTCTTTTAGTCACTGAAATTTGGTTAGTGTTGTGTGCAAAAATATCTTATACAATACATCTGGGGTGTACATTAGGGATATAACTTTTATTTTACAATTTTAAATGCGAATTGTGAAATATATTATAAAAGCTGGAATGAAAATTGAAATATTTTTGCAATCCTTAAACTTTATAATAATACAAATTATCTCCATAAATCGGTTTTGGGAGGCCAAGATGTAATTAAAATTACCTGATGATAACTCGATATTTTTATAATTGTTTGACATTTCAATACACAGAGAAAACTGACTGACTATCGTATTTTTTGTAATTAGAATATAAATTTGTAATCAAAATTTTTAATATTAATATTATTATTTAATATTATTAACATGGTTCGTATCTTAGCCAACCAAATTGAAGGTGTCAAGATGTGTCATATTAACGCACAAAGTCTAAACAATAAAATTGATGAATTTAGACTTGTCTTTGAAAACTCCTAAATGGATGTTATTTGTGTTTCTGAGACTTGGCTTAAAAGAGGAACTCCTGATAGCATAGCAAACCTTAATGGCTACAGACTTAATAGAGCGGATCTTAAGCATAATACTAAGAAAACTCGTGCTGGTGGTGTGGCAATATATATTAAGGACACAATTAAATCAAACTTTGTATGTCAATTTGGTGATGGTGAGGAAATTGAGTACTTATTTGTAAATATATTAACCGAAGGGAAGAAGTTAATGGTTGGTTGTGTATACCGTTATAACAAACGTGTAGATTACTCCACTTTCTTGGAAATGCTTGAGCAATTAACAACTTCTTGTACTGATTTAATAATTGCTGGTGATTTCAACTCAGATTTATTAGAAACTACTGATCTGTCTGATTTAATGTTACAAATTGGTCTTTCATCTGCTAATTGTAACTTACCTCTCATTTCACCAACACTGCGAGTACTCTAATTGATCTCTTCTTTGTTAATGATGTGTCCAAAGTGCTGTTATATGGTCAACTGGCGGCATCATGCTTTTCTAGACATGAGTTAATTTTTATAACTTATGATTTTCATTTGAAACATAAAGTCGAAACTTTTTTCGTATCGTGATTTTAAAAAAATTAATTATCAATTTTTGGCTGAAATTTTTTATGATATTGACTGGGACTCTATTTTTTACATGCCGTCTGTTAACGACCAGATGTGCTTTTTGGAAACTAATCTTCTTCAATATATGACCTTGTTGTCCCCATAAAAACAAGAACAACAAAGAAAACTACTAGACCTTGGTGTACAGTGTCTATTAAACTCTTAATTGAAAAAAGAGATAGAGCTTACTCGTGTTGGAAACGATTTAAGACACCTGAGCTCAAAGAAGAATTTTGTAAAGGTAGAATTGAAGTAAATCGTCAAATTAGAAAGGCTAAATCGGAGTATTATGCAAAACGTTTTAGTAACGCAATTGATGGAAAAAGTAAATGGAAAACCATACGTGAAATTGGCATTGGGAAGATCAAAAATAATAACATTATCTGCAAATATTGTGCAGATGAACTCAATGATGTTTTTACAAGAATACCTATTCCTGCTCTTGGAATGCACAACTATAATTTTGATAATAACCATAACCGTCGTGACATTTTGAATTTTGCTATGTAAATGAATCTGAGGTTTTGCAAAATATTATTTATATTAAGTCTAATGCTATTGGCTACGATAACATCAACCCAAAATTTCTTATAATCCTACTTCCTAAGATGTTACCATTCATCACTCATTTATTTAACACCATCCTCATGACTAGTGTCTTTCCACCTAACTGGAAACATGCAAAAGTAATACCAGTTTCAAAGTCTAATTCTGAGTTCAGGCCGGTAGCAATTTTACCATTTCTGTCCAAAGTATTTGAGAAAATAATACATAAACAGATAAGGGACCACTTAGCACAATATAATCTGCTCACCAGCAAGCAATCCGGATTTCGACAGAAACAAAGCTGCATCACAGCTTTAATTGACGTTACTTAAGATATACGTTGTTCTATTGATGGTGGGAATTTAACACTTTTGGTTCTTTTAGATCACTCAAAAGCTTTTGATTCTGTTGACCATTCATTACTTTGTTCAAAGCTCTATTATCAATTCTCATTCTGTGACATATCAGTATCATTAATTAAATCGTACCTTGATAATCGTTATCAATCTGTATTCTTAATTGATTCTTATTCTGGAGCTTTATCTTTTTCCCGAGGAGTACCACAAGGTTCAATTCTGTGCCCACTTTTATTTTCTTTGTACGTTAATGACTTACCTGATAATGTATCCCACAGTAAAATTCATTTATATGCCGATGACGTGAAGCTATACATCAACACATCGCTTAAAACTATAAATGAAAATGTATGCAAGCTTTTTTTTTTATTTATTTATTCAGTCTATGGAATAAATCCTTACAGACTGTGTTTTAACAATTTAAAATATAAAAATTACAATAAAAGTTTAAATATTACAATAAAAACCATTTAGCTATTTAAGAAAAGAATTATATTACGTTTAATAATGTTAACATTAATTGAAAAATCAAATAAATTGTAGAGATTATTAAAATCAGCACATATTCTTTTAACAGGATCAGCATTGGCATAGTTTTGACGAAATACTTTAAGGTATAGTGGGTTAAAATTTCGGGTTGTACGTTGAGGAACGTTATATCATTTATAAATTCGGAGGAAACATCGCTATTAATTAAGTTAGTTAAGAACGTTACAATTAGCATTGTTCTACGACTTTTCAGGGTAGGCAATTTAATACGTGTTAGTCTAGTTGTATATGATGGAAGATTTGTAACAGTATCACGGTAAAAATCTCGTAAGCAGAATAAAAGAAACTGTTTCTGGACCGACTCAATTTGATCGATGTATATCTGGTATTGAGGATCCCAAATAACAGAGCCATATTCTAAAATTGGTCTAACCAGAGACACATACAATTGCTTAGTGATGTTTTGGTCGGTGAACTCTTTTGCCCATCGCTTTATAAAAGCGAGAGAAAAGCGAGCTTTATTAGTTGTCAGTGCAATATGTTGAATAAAATCAAGAGTCTAACAAAACACCAAGATCCAGGAAAAGATCCACTAACTCTAGCTGAAAACCACATAAGGAATAGAGACCATGGGCGCTAATGTTTCTAGATAAATGCATATGTTTACGCTTTTTTAAATTCAGGTCCATTAAATTTGAGCTACACCATTCGAAGAAGTTGTCTAAATCATGCTGAAGATAGATTTGATCAGAATCATTTTTAAACGAAAGGAAAATTTTAACGTCATTTGCATACATTAGAACATTAGAAATTTGTATATTATTTGGCAAATCATTAATAAAAAGCGAAAACAAAGTTGTGGCACTCCAGATTAGACCAGAATATTCAAAGACGTAGAAGTATTGAAACGAACTCTTTGGTTTCTATTTGCTAAATATGAATTTATCCAGCTTATACAGTTGTTTGTAAAACCAATCAAATACAATTTTTTAAGCAAAAGGTTGTGATTCACTTTGTCAAAAGCTTTGCTGAAATCCGTAAAGATAACATCAGTATGTTGGCCAATAGTAAAACCACGATTTACTAATGTTGTAAGTTGCAGAAGGTTTGTAGTAGTTGAGCATCCTTTACGGTACCCATGCTGGGCAGGTGACAATAAAAATGAAATTTGATGACATAGAGATTCTGTTATACATTTTTCGAAAAGTTTAGGGATGGAACTTAGTTTCGCAATACCTCTATAGTTTGTAACGTCTGACTTGTTTCCAGATTTATATAGGGGAATAATATATGAGTCCTTCCAGAATTTGGGAAAATATCCGAATTTGATGGAAATGTTAAACATGATACTCAATGGAACTGCTAAGTTGTCGGCACAATTAATGAGAACACAGCTGGGAACACCATCTGCTCCACTGTGTATTCAAGATTTAAAATTTTTTAAACAGTTTACTATGTCTTGCGTGGTAATTAAAGAAAATGATATTGGTTGATGTTCTAGAAGTGAAAAAGGATAGCTATTTGAAATATCGTATTGTGCATCAGAATATGTGGTACCAAAAAAGTCAGCAAACATATTACTTATGGCCAAATTGTCGGCTGAGTCGTTATTATTATATTTCATAACAGTTGGATAGCCAGTAGATTTTCTTTTTGTGTTCACGAAGCTGTAAAAGGACTTTGGATTTTTTTTTGAAATTTAGCTGTATATTTTTTAGGTAATTGTTGTAAAGATTAGTGTTGAGTAAGTTATATTCTGCACGTGTAACAGAATATTTGTAAAAATCGGTAAGTAATCTATATTTTTTATACTTTTTGTATTGCTTATTTTTTAATCTGGACAATTGTCTTGTACTCCAAGGAGGACCAGAGTGTTTGTGCACAGTGTATTTAGGGATACATTCATCCATATAGTTTAAGATAGTTTTGTAAAATGTGTCAATCATTGCATCAATATTTGTTGTAGTGCCGTCAGCTATTGATAACATTTGAATCCAATTTGTGTTAGCAAGATAATTGTTTAAGTCACTGTAATTTCTGCTTAATTCTGATCTTGACAGCATTTATTGCTGGGCATCACGAAATGGCCTATGCCTGAACCCACAAAAATCTAAATGTTTAATAATCCGTAAAAAATCTTTGAAACAAAAT
The DNA here is from genome assembly GCA_021234595.1 of Delia radicum. Classification (NCBI taxonomy): domain Eukaryota; kingdom Metazoa; phylum Arthropoda; class Insecta; order Diptera; family Anthomyiidae; genus Delia; species Delia radicum. The sequence goes on from CM037851.1 coordinate 133,074,716, forward strand.
ATTTACGTTGACATTCGTATTAACAATGAAATAATTGAAATCGTAACTTCAGCAAAGAATTTGGGCATTACATTTAACAACACGCTCAGTTGGGATAATCACGTTAATATTGTAGTAGGTAAAACGTACTCAATGCTTCGTACTTTGTGGGCAACACACTTTTGCACTCCAGTTAATATTAGAATGCAAATTGCTAAAACTTATTTAATGCCGGTACTTCTTTATAGATGCGAAGTTTATGCTAGTTGTGATTCCACTAGTAAGCAAAAGTTAAATACTCTTTTCAATAATATTGCTAGATATGTATTTGGTCTTCACACTATTGATAGAATTGCAACCTTAAGTAAAAAACTTTACAACTTGACTTTTAATAATCTGGTCAACATCAGGACTCTTACCTTTCTGGATAAAATCGTGTATACAAAAGTACCGTCATATTTATATAATCGGATAACTTTTGCAAGGTCCGATAGGGGGAATAAGGTTATACCTATTGCACACAGAAGTAAGATAACGGAATGGCAATTTTACTATAACGCAATCTATCTATGGAACAGACTTTCGAATAGGGCACAAACAAACACTTTTAAAACCGAAATAACAAAACATTTGAACAATAATACAACGTAACTACATACTTTAAACTTATATTAATAATTAACTTGCACTGTTGTTAAATATTGTTAAACTTTGTAATTTTTTTTTGTATTTTTAAATTGTTTCTAATTTTTGATTTTTAAAATTTGTCATAGGTTTTTTTTATTTTTTTTAATTGTATTAAATTGTATTAAATTGTATTACTATAACTTCTTCTAGTTCCATACTATAATTAAAAGATGTATGTCTTGTTGTATGGAAATACAGATAAATAAATAAAATAAATCAGATGTTCAAATAATTCATGCAACTAAAGAAAGAAAATAGGGGCTTATTAAATGCAGCAGAAAATTAAAAATATGCACTTAAGAGAACACTTTTTGCAAATATCAAAACAAAACATAAATACAGAAAAAAATGGAATTTGACAACTATCTTTTAAATACCCAGCAAAAACTAGTGCTTACGCAGAAGCGCTTCCGGAAGGCATTATTTAATTACGAAGCGCTTCCAAAGCAAATTCAGAAAGCATGATTTTTGATTCGTATGATCGTAAAAAGCGCTTCTTTCATGTGCTTACAAGGAGAGAAGTTGTTGAAGCCTTCTGTAATATAAGATTACAATCGCGGAAAAGGTGGTGTGTATCATACCGTTTAGATGATATTCTATTACAGTCCTGCTCGTAAAACCGTTAAGTGGATATTTTTCGTAAGATATTTTTCGAATGTGTAAGCATATCGATTTTAAACACCTGGGTCTTATACAACAAGTTTTATGCGAGAAAAAAATTAAATATACAAGAGGTTTCAAAATCCATTGCAATGGCATTGACTGATATCACAATACCCACTGAAGAAACTAGAGAAACTGCTCCAAGGGTTGTACACGTGCTGACAACTATTCCTCGGAAAGCTGACGGGAAAATCGTTCGCAAAAGGTGTTCAGAATGCTACCGGAAAATAGCTGATCCTGAAGATAGAAAATCTGCAATTAAAACAACGAAACAAGTTTCAACTGAGTGCGCTGAATGGCAAAAGGCATTATGTTTAACCTGTTTTAATGATAATCATAAAGACTGGAATAACATTTCTGGTAATAACATTTATATATATATATATATAAAGTATGCACAGCGCATACTTTAGGGACACGGCCAAAATTGTCCCCGAAATATGCGAAATATGAATTCATTATTTTTTCGTTATTAAAAAACGGCCTCTTTATTTCCATAAAACTTCAAAAGTAGAAGAGTCAGACCTGTGGGAACTTGACACAATATAAAATAATGCAATCTCCACACGTTTAGTTTCTTAAATTCATTTTTCTCTCACGTCCATTAAAATATAAACCTTGAAAAAAAATACCATTTGTGAATCACATGTGATGCACAACTGGCCACCATATGGACAATATTTAAAATAAAAATTGAATAAAAACTTCATTGCGTTTGGAGCGGCGAATTTTTTAACAATCGCGAGAAAGTACGACCCTGGTTTTTAAAAATTTTTTAAGGCCTACACGGCCATGCCAAGTAATTCTTGATATTTGTAAAAAGTTGTGTATATTGTGGTATAGCGTTTCATTGAGACAACCCCTAGTTCGATACCCACCATTTTGTGACGAATGTTTATTTAATTCGCGACATTGAGTACTTTTTTTTAATTAAAATAAAAGATCGTTCATACAAAACTTCAATGTATTTGGGGCGTTAACTTTTATAACGATCCCAAAAAAAGTAAAATCGCAGTTCTTAGTTTTTTTTCATACCCTACACGATTTTGGAACTGAAGCTTGCATATTTGTAGAGAATACAAAAAGTTATAACCCTAGTGTACATGTGTGCGTGACATTAGTGTAAATTGAATGTAATGTTCTCATATGAGAAACGTGAGAGTACGGGGTAGTAGCAGTTTTATAATGAATACAAATATTACACTTCCCTTTTTATAGTTTTAAATACAACTTTATGTGTGTTAACGTGGGTAGCTGGAAAAGATGTTAAGATGATTTGTGAAAAGTGGTCAACACATCACAGCAAAAATTAAATTGTTTTTTGGTTTTTGTATGTCATATTTAAGAGTTTAACTTAACTTAAAGCTTATTCAATTTAATAATAAAAAAAAACTAGTACATGCATTAAATTTGGTTCTACCAAAGATTTGTTTTGTACCCTAAACAGTGTACAGCAGTGGTCATTAAAGTAGTAGCACGTTAAGCATTTATCTTTGATGTTGGGCTATGTATCCATTTTATCTCCGTTTTATATCATTTAATTTGTATTTTGTTAAAAATATTCCATTCTCTATTCTGAGTGTATTTTAGTAGATACACCCTACGATGGTATACATTAGACCTACTACGCACCTTGTATGGAGAAGAGAAAAGTGTTTGTTCACCCCTTAAAATGCATCTTGGTTTTTAACAGTTACATATATTAGTTTTTTGTTTTTATATACATCGAGCTTATTTTTATGTTATTTTCAATTTATAACGAGCTTTCAACCTCCGTATATTTACAAAAATAAAGCAAATCAAACATATTAGCTAGGTTGGTATTAGTATTTCGATCTGGCTAAAGATCTCATCAGAACCCGAAGTTTTAGAAAAGTTAGAGCCTCCGTAATAGGCAGAACTTTAACAAAAATCTATTAATAATCAATTTTGCTCCATTCTTGTCTTCTTAGTAATCAAATAGACCGGGTGTAGCATAAAGATCCCGTTAACTGGACAGTTTTAAAAAAAGTAAATTTTTTAGGTTTTCAAAGAATTTTGTATTTAAACTAAAGGCAAAGTGTACAATATTGTAATCATATGAACGGTTCTGTCTAGACCAGGCACAGATGTGCACACTGGAGTTACAACTTTTTTTTTGCAAAATGTTTACGTATCAGCACGTAATGGGCAGTAATGTATTAATAATAGAAATTGCTCTTTCAGGTCATTTTGAAACAAAAACCTCCAGCATAAAGTGCATTTCGTTAAAAAGCCTTTTTTTTCGCGTTTTTAAAATTAAAGTTGTACTAGTTGACCAATACTAATGAACACCATATTTTAAATAACTTTTTACTTGTTGAGTTCGTTATGTTACGAATTTTGATGTCTATATCGAGGAACAACGCTTTAATCTGTTTTATCAAAATCCGCGAAACACGTCAAATTTGAAAACATTTCTGTCCTTTATGTTGGATATGCATCGTTATTGTCTAATTACGTTAAAATTTTACCTAATATTAATTTTTAGTTTAATTAATTTTTATTAGTATATTTTTATATCTGAACTGATACTAATATATACAAATTTAAAACTTCATTAAAATCCGAAATATTTGCAGAAATAATTAGCGTCAAAAACGGGGTTTGCTTCAACGTTATTAATCCTTTCAGACCTTAGCCACTTGCTAAAAGTTTACGACTATATAATTTGTAGCAAATTCCTTACCATTTGGACATTTTATATTATTTAAAAAATTCTTTTGAAATTACCTAAAAATATAAGTTCTTTGAGAAAAAAAACTTTGAAAATGAAGAATATATGAAATTTAGTAACTTACACCATTGAATAACAAACACGGAAAAAACGTCGAAACTTTTTAGCCTTTTACATTGAAAAATTCTAAAACTAAATTAAAAGCTTCTAATGTTACAATGAAACGAGTTTTTTTTAGCGTGTTTGCATCTTTTGTGTATAAGGTGTAGAAATTAAAGATCCAGAAAGAAATCAATTCAAAAGACAAAAATTGCGGTAAATTTTGTGTATATAATTATACATAAAATGATATAGGCAATTAAGTGTACTATTGATTGATTTTGCAGACAAATAAAAAGGCAAATATCCAGTATAAATTGCCTCACACTTACAAGGAAGCTTTTCCGATGGGTTCCCTTCGAACTTAATAAAATTCGGATAGGTGATAAAGGAGCAAAAAATAGGATAAACTGGTTTAATAACTATGTTACCAAATGCGTGCGTAGCAAACCAAATTAATATAAAAAGATTGCACTGAGTGTAAAGCATCAACGTTTTAAATTACACACTACGGCACACGTAAACTTAAGTTTGGGTTGTAGTGGTATCTTCGTTTTAAAAGATTATGTCAAAATACACAGAAAAAATTATTGTTAAAAATTTCAATTAAATTATTTTTAATTTAATTTAGGTTGGAAGAACCTCCGTATATTTACATAAATAAAGCAAATCAAAGATATTAGCTACACAGAAAAAAAAATTTCATTCACAGAATGAATTTTTTCATAAACTGTATGAATCGAACATGATTTTTTTTTTTCCCAAAACTTTTTCATTTATAGTATGAACTTGTTCATACATGGTATGAAACCGAACCTGAATTAGTTTCCAAAAAACTATTCATTCGAGTTATGAATGTGTTCATACATATTACGAAACATGTTTATAATATGTACGTACCAAATTTATCTATATTATGTAATTTTCATAATTAAAAATATTTTTTATCTATTTTCCTATTAAAGTATAAGGTTTCTTTTTAGATTTTATATGCATAATAACTGCATTTTTATTATTATTGTTTTTAAATACAAAAAATTGGGAATAAATAAATTAAATAATGTACATAAATTACAAATTTGTTAAATAGAACAATACCACTATATCCCAGGAGAAAATACTCATGATTTCGGATCATAATTAGATGAGTTTTTTGAAACGCTTTACTGAAATGCTGCCTCGAGGATGAGATATCGTAATGACGAATTAATATATTTTTTTTGATTTAGAAGCACTAAAGAGAGGTTCTAAGTAGGACACCGTGAACAAAAATCATGGATTATATCAGCAATAAAGCTAGCGCTTCCACAAAATTTTCATTTTCCATGAGTACAATAAAATTCACCATTGGTTTTCGATTTATGCACACTTTTTATTCGCTGTTGTGCAAATTTCTTTGCACATAAAACACTTCATTTTTTTTATCTTTTTAAATTGCCTAATTGTTAACAGCTTCTTATTTTCTTTCACAAATCACTTCTTTAACAACAAGAATTAAGAATAAATAACGATTTTTCATTATAAAAGAAAAATTTGAAACGTTTCTATTTCACAGAAAAAAAAAATAAATGAAAATTAAAACAATTTTCTTTTGGTTTTCTAAGTTTTTAAAATTAAAAAAAAAATAAAAAAGTTCATACGTAGCATGAACTTGTTCATACATATTAAGAATTGAAATCAATGAAAGCAATTCGTTCTATTTATGAACAAAATTTTTTCTGTGTAGGTTGATAATAGTATTTCGTTCTGGCTAAAGATCTGATCCGAAGTTTTAGAAAAGTTAGAACCTCCAGAACAAAAAAACCTATTAATTATCAATTTTGCTTCATCCTCGTGTTCTTAGTAATCAAACACGTAGTTAGGGTATTTTCCTAACAACTTTTGTTCGATTTCAAACACACACTTAGAATACTATATAGGTAAAGACCACTGTAATTGTAGTTGAAAACAAATGAAATTTCACTTAAAGAAAGGACGACTTACATTGCAGTAAATTCAACTAACATTGTCATTTGTTTTTAATGTTCAAAAAATGACTAAAAATTGTAGTAAAAATTAACCACCATCTGTTATGATCCCTTCTTTCGAGCGTTGGCCGACCGGCTCTGAACATGGTTCTCGTGGATTCTCAACCCGTGCTCTGAAGGAACGAACAGAAAAACTATTGTTTCAAATGTACTCGAACACCAGACAACCAGAAACTGTATTAACAACCCAAACAACTACATATTTTTAAATCAGAAGTTCCCTGAGTGCACTTTCACTTCAATGTTTAATAATATGTTTTAACTGCTTAATTAAAAATGAATTTAGTATAAACAAAATTTTCAGTTTTTATAATGTATAATGACAACATAAAAAAAGCAGCAAAAATTTTAAAAAATCGCCAAAATTAAAACATCGAAAATTTCATATAGACGCAATCGAACAAATAAAAACATAACAAATATTACATTATTCAAAAAACAGGGTCACTGACGAAGGTTCAATACTAGAAACTGCCCAGTCTGATTCGGAAAAAATTTAAAATTTGCAATGTAGTTATGAGGTTTAGAAAATACACTCATTCTTCTCTACCACGCCTTTCACAATTAAATTAAATAAAATTGCATATTAATTATAGTATTAATTGCAATTGTCGGAAAAAGACGTTAAAATTCAAACTCAAACAAAAATCAAACTTTGCTCTCTGGCAATTCTTCCCTAACTAAGTAAGCGCCATCTATCGAATATACAAAGAATATATCATAGATATGGCATCACTTACAACATATGGGAAAACAGTGGACATTAGAGTGAGGTAAGTTTCTAAAAATAGAACTGTTGTGTTGTTGGAGTTGTACTTCTGAGATTATGTATGCAAGAACAAAAACACCGTGTATTGAATAAAACTAGTTTTAATCACAACAAAAATCGACCTGACGATAGCTCAGAGGGCTAAAGCGCTCTGTCTAACGTGTAGTGCGAGTGCATGTGGCATTAGAAATCAGTTTATCTATACCACGGTCAGTGATTGCACAGAAAATTTCATATAGACGCAATCGATCAAATAAAAACATAACAAATATTGCATTATTCAAAAAATTCAAAAAACAGGGTCACTGACGAAGGTTCAATACCAGAAACTGCGTAGTCTGATTCAGAAAAAAATGAAAATTTGCAATGTAGTTATGATTTTTAGAAAATACACTCATTCTTCTCTACCACGCCTTTCAAGGTTTTTTTAAATGTTTGCGATTTTTTTAAATTTTGGCGATTTTTTTTACAAATTTTGTGACATTTAAAATTTTAAAATTTGGGCGATGTGAATTTAATTAAATGAATGCTTTCCACAATTTTTGTCGATTTTTTTTTTTATTTTAATTAATATTTTAATAGTATCTACTAAAAAATTGTTTGAAATAAGAAGCAATATTCAATTAAATTTTTAATAGATATGAATAAAACTATAATTGAAAATAATGCCGTTTAAATAGTTACAAATTATTTTAATTGTTACCAAAATTTTCTCAATAGGTCCGAATTAAATTAAACTTTTAACTGAATCAACAATATTTGGAAATAATGGAAACTCAATTTAAGTTTTTTTCTATGTAGACATATTTAATTGTTAGTTTGCATTGTCTCAACCTACATTTTGTTTATATTTTAAGGTAAAGACATCGAAATCTCTTGTGTAATGACTTTATTTATTGCTTTTTTGACGAAAATCAACTCTAATAATGACATTTGCCCATTTGCTGGTGATCTTTTCTAATGAAATTCGAAGATTCGAACCATATAATACTGAACTAACAGGCATTTCCTATTTGATCTAAGTCAAAAATAAATATTTTTATATTAAATTTATCAATAACATTTTTATTTCCTTACGAATAGTGATAAGTTTTTAAATTTGCTAAATCAGGCATATTATTTTTTCAGGGATATTCTATAAAAAACCCGGATTTTTTAATTTTTTTAATTTTTTTAATTCCCGATAAAAGCGTGTATTGGGTTTTCCTAAGCTACAGTTTTCCCTTACATCAAATATAAATCGAATACATTTATAGATTGCATTAATTAAAAATGTTTCTTAAATTTTTTTCAAGAGCACCGAGGAAAATGCACTAAAATAGCAAAAAATTTAAAATAATTCCATACATAGATGATAAACTTGCCTAAAAAAAATGTTGATACCGATATTGATATGATTAAAACACTGTTTTCTCACCGTACTGCAGTTTTGGTAAAACGAGAACTAATGCGAATTAAAAAAAAAGCTGAAACGCGTTTTTACTTAAATCAACTAAGGATTAAAATATGTCAATTTGACATTTAGTTAAATAACAAAAATCTCCGTACAAAAACCTAAAAATCTATTTTTTTTTAGAGAATATGACATATGACCAGTGTTGCCATGTATTTTTTTCAAAAAACTGTAAAAAAAACTGTTTGTTTAAGAAAAAACTGTTTTTTTTTTTAATAAAAAACAGTATTAAACACATAACATAAAGCATTTTATATACACAGAAAAAAATATTTTTTGTTGTAGACTAACTTTAAATTATACTTACAAAAAAAAAATATTTTCAAATTTATGTTATTACAGATCACAAGTTGTGCTCTGTTATAAAACTACATTTTAATTAACAATAGGCCTAATATGATTTTTTTTCTGTGTACTCGTTTAAAAGTAAAAAAAAAATATATAATATAAAAAAACATATTTATATTTATATTAATTATTTAACATATAGCAAAAAATAGCTACAAAACCATAAAAAACAAAATAATTCATCACATTTTGAGATCTTACTTAATTACATAAAAATATCAGTTATACACTTTTTGATTAAATTTGATTTTCATTTCGTTTGATTCCACAAAATTTTAACACAAACAAATGCTAAAAAGGGAATTAAAACTTACTACACAGTTGCATTCAATGCGTAGTATTATTTTTTATTGAAACATTTTGTGCAACTTTTGTATTAAATTTATAAATTCAAGTAAAAGAAAGTAAATCGAGCAGGTAAACTGTTGAAAACTGGAAAAACTGAAAAATGGCTGAAATTAAACAAAAACTGTTTTTTTTCATGAAAAACTGGAAAACTGTTACGCATCCTAAAAAACTGGAAAAACAGTTAAAACTGGCAATATGGTAACACTGCATATGACATATATGTTTTATATTCCGATGCCGAGCCGATGACGATTATACCAGAAAAAAAAAAAATAAATCAGTGCGCCCCGGTAGGCTAGTTGGTAGCGTGCTGGCTTATCAGTGCGGGGGTCGTGGGTTCGATTCCCACCAGAGGCACTGGTCTGTTTTCGCTACAACGCGCCGAAAGCCATAGTAGCTAGTGCTCGGTTAGGGAAATAGTATATAATTTGTAATTATATGATTATTAATTAATAAAAAAAAAAAAAAAATCAATTTACACACTATCTGAAATACAACAACTCTTTTGGGTTAATGATGATTCCTTCCTATAAATGTTAAATTCATCGATGGAAATGCTCAATTATAATCAATGTTTGGCCTTGTTAAAAAAAAAAATATCTGACCAGATATTGTTAGATCTGTTTTAGTAGATCTAAACATATATCAGCAATATGATCAGGTCTAATTAGATCTAATAAAATGGTGACAAAATTGAGATCTAAAATTGAAAACTGATCAAATCTTAGCAAATCTGAGAATTTCAGATTTGAAGAGCTTCAATAAGAACTATAACTTTTCTATAAAAGTTCAACAGCTGAAGAATGGAGGCGAATAAGGGTAGACAGACCGAATATCTTTTGGGAATCGCGGTTTTTACTAGTACATTTACACATACTTGGGTAAAAAAGTTATTACACTGTTTTGCATTACTATAATTACAAATAAATTTTTGCTAGTTTTTCTAGTACTCCAAACATTTATTTTTTCTAGTATTACAAACAATTTCTTGAAAACTTTAAACTGTTTTTAAGAGTGTGATAACTGATCTCATATTGTGCAGAATTTAAGAGATTACTGAATTGATTTAAGAGAAAAATTGTGTAACAATATGTTGTTGGTGTTTCATAATTATAATTACATGAAACGGTAAACAAAGAAGAACAGCAAATAAAGAAAATTTGGAGAATTAGTTTTGTTTATTATGAAATGTTAATCAATTTGCAATCAAATACCGAATTTTTAATAGCTAAGTGATTTTGAAAGCGGGAAAATTTCAGCCTATTTAAAAAGTGGCTTAAGTTTTCGGGAAATTGATAGAAAAATACACCGTTCAGATGTAGTTGTCACAAATTTCGCAACTAATCCGAGTGCATATGGTAAAAATAAAATAGGCGGCCCGAAAAAAGCTATGTGATTGGGACCGGCGCAAAATAATCAACAGTGCCAGCAATACAACACAGAGTCTTAATAAGACAATCGATAAATGTAAAGTAAATGTGTTCAAATGAACCATACGTAGGCTAGTAAATAATTCCCAGTGAATTACTTTCCAAAAGATGATGTATCTGCCATGATTATTACCCCGCGACAAAACTGATCGACTTTAATTCGCTAAACTTACAAACCAACTGGAAAAAGGTAAGTCAATAATCGCTGTTGTTGGTAAACACAAAAAAAAGTTAGTAAAGTCAGCAAAAAAATTATGCTGAGACAGCAAAATTTTAGTCAATGGGGTGCTTGCATAAAATTGCTAAATGTCAGCAAAAACATTTGCTGAAAATCAGCGAGCTGATTTTAAGCAACAAAATTAGTAGATTCAGCAAAAGTATTGCTAACACTTAGTTGATTAAAAATTAAAAAATCCTTGCTTAAAGTTAACAAAATTTTTGCTGCGTTAGTAGACTGAAAAAAATATTATAATTTAGTTAATTTATTTGCTGAAAATCCTAATCACTTTTTTGTGATCGTTTTAAAAATAATTTACAATAAGTCACAAAATATGAAAATGTTCATACTCCCACATTGACGACATGAATTAATGCAATATCTACAAATATATAGGAATAATTATTTATATATAACATACACAAATTATCTTTCAACGACTTACATTAATGGCTGTCTAAATGTTGGCATCTTTTAAAGGAAGACAAATGCCTTAAATAATTCTATAAACGAAAGATAATAAAATATGACATATACAACCATTTGTTGAAATAAGAAAAAAAAACATAGAAAATTACCTAAATAAAAAACACCTTATCTTTGGCTTTATTCTGTCTATCTGAGCGTATATTTGTTTGCAATTTCAAAAAGCCAATTTGACCACACTACATTAGTAATCATTATAAACATTTAGTTTACAAATACACATTTAATCTTTATCAAATTTAAATACTTTATTTTTCAAGTTTGTTATAATTTTTATTAAAAATAAAAATTACGTTTTTTCGACCTTTAATTGTGCAATGAAAATGAAAATTATTCAAGTTCGAGGCCATACTCTATATTTCTTCATTAGGATATTGTCCTAACAAATAATCTATAGAGTTTTTGTTTTCAAATTTATTATTTGACCCTTTCAGGAATGTGTTGATAGATCTATTTCGGGAATTTTCTAGGTTCCCATCATCAGAACACGTTTTGAAAGCGGTAACAATCCCATGTCAAACATCAAACATACATATGAACTAGTTTACTCACTACATGAGAACTAATATACATATGAGTTTGAAGTTAAGATTATAACCATTGATCAAAAAATAAATTGAAAACTTGTTTGATGTGCAAGATCCACCTCTGGTGGATATTCAATACACGTTTTTGTTTCTCTCTTCTTTTTATATTTTGTTTACATTGTAAGCAAAACAGGGGAAGTAAACTTGGCGGTACTCTGCCTTTTTTACAAGTTTGTTATAATTTTTATTAAAAATAAAAATTACGTTTTTTCGACCTTTAATTGTGCAATGAAAATGAAAATTATTCAAGTTCGAGGCCATACTCTATATTTCTTCATTAGGATATTGTCCTAACAAATAATCTATAGAGTTTTTTGTTTTCAAATTTATTATTTGACCCTTTCAGGAATGTGTTGATAGATCTATTTCGGGAATTTTCTAGGTTCCCATCATCAGAACACGTTTTGAAAGCGGTAACAATCCCATGTCAAACATCAAACATACATATGAACTAGTTTATTCACTACATGAGAACTAATATACATATGAGTTTGAAGTTAAAGATTATAACCATTGATCAAAAAATAAATTGAAAACTTGTTTGATGTGCAAGATCCACCTCTGGTGGATATTCAATACACGTTTTTTTGTTTCTCTCTTCTTTTTATATTTTGTTTACATTGTAAGCAAAACAGGGGAAGTAAACTTGGCGGTACTCTGCCTTTTTTACAAGTTTGTTATAATTTTTATTAAAAATAAAAATTACGTTTTTTTCGACCTTTAATTGTGCAATGAAAATGAAAATTATTCAAGTTCGAGGCCATACTCTATATTTCTTCATTAGGATATTGTCCTAACAAATAATCTATAGAGTTTTTTGTTTTCAAATTTATTATTTGACCCTTTCAGGAATGTGTTGATAGATCTATTTCGGGAATTTTCTAGGTTCCCATCATCAGAACACGTTTTGAAAGCGGTAACAATCCCATGTCAAACATCAAACATACATATGAACTAGTTTACTCACTACATGAGAACTAATATACATATGAGTTTGAAGTTAAAGATTATAACCATTGATCAAAAAATAAATTGAAAACTTGTTTGATGTGCAAGATCCACCTCTGGTGGATATTCAATACACGTTTTTTTTGTTTCTCTCTTCTTTTTATATTTTGTTTACATTGTAAGCAAAACAGGGGAAGTAAACTTGGCGGTACTCTGCCTTTTTTACAAGTTTGTTATAATTTTTATTAAAAATAAAAATTACGTTTTTTCGACCTTTAATTGTGCAATGAAAATGAAAATTATTCAAGTTCGAGGCCATACTCTATATTTCTTCATTAGGATATTGTCCTAACAAATAATCTATAGAGTTTTTTGTTTTCAAATTTATTATTTAATTAATATACAATTACTTTCACAAGCCGGTGACAACGCAACATTCAAGTTGTTTTAATCCACAATTCTGTTTTATGAATGAAAAATAGATACACAAATCTTCCATGGTTGATATTTTATATGTCTTACACGAGTTGTACTTTTTAGTATAACTTTCCTTTACTCTACTAAATCTTGACATGTGAAGACAGCTACTTCATTCTTAGTATATTTTTAAACCTGGTTGTCGTCCATACTATTAATGTGCTTTTAGCTAAATAAATTAGTAAACCATTATTAAAATCTTAGTAAAACATTAGTTCAAATCGGTTTAGTGCTGAATAAGTATAACTAAAATTTTAGCTGAATAATTAATTAATAGACAGAGTATGTCTGATCGAATTTTCGGGTTGATTCAAAAAAAGGAGAAATCACGCGTTACTATAACTGCTGCTTTAAAATATTTTTCTTAAATTTTTATATACTAAGTTAAGTGTACACTCAAAAAAATAAGTTAGTACAAAGGTTAGTAAAACGTCTTGTCAGGTATACTATTTTTTAGCAAATTTTTTTTGCTAAAATCGTGTTTTCAGCTAAAATTTTTGTTATACTTATTCAGCACTTAACTGTTTTATACTAATGCTTTACTAATATACTAATGTTTTACTAATTAATTTTGCTAAAAAAAATTGTGCTGATAAGCACATTTATAGTGTGGACGACAACCAGATTGGAAGATATACGCAGAATGAAGCAGATGTCGCGGCATGTCAAGATGTAGTAGAGAAGAGGAAAATGATACTAAAAAGTACAACTCTAATAAGACATATAAAAAATCAACCATTTAAGACTTTTGTATCTGTTTTTCATACATAAAACTAAATTGAGGATTAAAACAACTTAAATTTTGCGTTGTCACCGGCTTGTGAAAATAATTTTCTATTAAGAAAATAAAAGACAAAAGAAAATATTTAAATTTAATATGTTTTTCTATAATAAATGTTAATATATTAATAATCTAGTGTGGTCAAATTGCAAACAAACATATACAGACATGTAGACAGAGTAAAGCGAAAGACAAAGACACACATCTTAGTATGGTTCCTTTTTCTTATTGCAAACAAAATGGTTGTTTTTTTCGTTTCGTTTGTTTTTGTTTTTGTTTATTTTTTCGTTTCGCTTCTATAATTATCTTCGGCAGTTGCGTCCTTAAAAGATAGCATCATTTAGACAACCATTGATGTAATTAGTTGAAAGAAAATTTTTGTTATACATATTTTCAGCAAATATATTAACTAAATTACAATTTTTTTACAATATTTTTGCTTTTTTTTCAGTCTACTAAAATTCAGCAAAAAATTTATTAATATTTTCCAAGGCTTTTTTATTTCTAATCTACTAAGTGTTAGCAAAACTTTTGCTGAATCTACTAATTTTGTTGCTAAAAATCAGCTCGCTGATTTTCAGCAAAAGATTCTGCTGACATTAGCAATTTTTTTGCTAGCACCCTCCTGACTAAAATTTTGCTGACTCAGCAAAATTTTTTGCTGACTTTACAAACTTTTTTTTTAGTGTATTTATAGCTATGAACACTGACTGATTTTATTATTCCTTTTTAAATAGTAACATAAAACATAAATGAATTGCTTTTTTGTTAAATATTATTAACTTTTCATTGGTTCGTTCAAGGAAATTCTGCTTTAAAAATATGTAGTTGTTTGGATTGTAATACAGTTTCTTTATTTTTAATGTAGATCCAGTCATTTGTAGAACAAATTTAATTTTTTACTAACCTTGTAATATATTTAAAAAAAAAACAAACCATATCAAATAATTGTTTTATGATTTTACATTAATTTTTTACAGTTGTTTTTTTTTATTTAAAAAAATAAATGTTTGTTTATTTTTTACTAACATATGCTCCATTTTTACTACAATTGTTAGTAATTTTTTGAACAGTAGAACCAAATGACAAATCTTAGTTGAATTTAATGAAATATTAGTCGTCCTTTCTTTAAGTGAAATTTCTTTTCTTTTTGACTACATTTGCTGTCGTCTTTACCCATAATATTCTTAGTGTTTTACATTTATGTCGGTTAAACTTTTTCTACGGCTCTACTTTTTTTTAATATACGAAATTTAGTGAAATTAATGTGTAATTATAGTTTTGCAACGCAGTATATTTTCCTTCATGTTTATCTAAAAAAAATTCGTTAAATGTTCAATTTTTCGTAGTATTTTTATTTTTTTTTCAATATATGCTTAAAATCAATTGCATAGAATTATTAGATCTAACCAGATCTAACTAGATATGATGGAATCTAAATATATATGACTGAATATAATTTGATATGGTGCCATATCTGACCATATATTTGTGACATACTTTATGCTCAGATCTAGTACCATATCCTGTTTATATCTGAAGGGATATGGGATATTGGCTAACTTTCGTGCCCAGATATGAGTAGATCTGGTTATATTAAATCATATCTGGTGCCAGATCTATTCATATCTAAAGATTTCTTAATCCCTTTGACCATATCCTGTACCAGATTTAAGCCCTTTCAAAGGCTCCAAACACAAATTTAGATAATTTTCTATTAATTAAATTAAAGACAAAATGAATTATTCAGATTTAAAAAACATTAAATGCAATTTTTTATGTTTCTTTCAAAAAACGGGTTATTTTGCTATTTTTTCGTTTCGTTTCTAGAATTATCTAAGGCAGATGCTATCCTGAAAGATAATTTTGTGTATATTTATCTATATATTTTTCGATATTACATTCATGTCGTCAATGTGGGAGTATGAACATTTTTATATTTTGTAACTTATTACAAATTATTTTTCAAAGAATCGCAACATTTTTTTTAGGATTTTAGAAAATCAATTAGCTAAAGTATAATTTTTGTAAAATTGTTTTGATTTTTTATAGTCTTCTAATATTCAGCAAAAATTTCATTAAATTTTATGAAGGATTTTTTAATTTTTAATCAAGTTTTAGCAAAACTTTTACTTAATCCACTAATTTTGTTGCTAGGAATCAGCTCGCTGATTTTCAGCAAGAGGTTTTGAACATTAACATTAGCAGTTTTTTTGCAAGCACCCTCCTGACTAAATAGTTGCAAATGGATGAAATAGATTTTTGTTGTTGGAAAACGCAAGACTGCAAAAATTGCTAATTTTGGAAGAAAATTGTATTATTATTAAAAATTCCCTAAATTTGAAGTTGCGAAAAAAATAATTTTTTATTTCATTTAGTATACTCAAAATTATGCAGCTATGCAATTATGACTTCATCGGATATCATTAACTCACTTTAGCCGGCAATCCATAATGACCCCTGAATTAGATAAAAATACTAAAACATATGTTTTTTAAATTAATTTTAAAGATTTTTTAAAATGCTTAATTTAAAATTTCTTTTTATAATATTCTAGTTGTTATTAAAGAAAAAATAAAATAAATGCAAAAAATTATAATTTGAGTTTGTGTGTTAATTTTCGGAAAAATAAAAAATCACCCACTTGAATTTACAGAATAACACCTTTCATAATTTTCGGAAAAATATCCCTTAAATTTGATTAGCATATTCTTTTTATTCACAAATTATTTTAACCTTAGTGGCTGCTAGACAAAAAAAAAGACCAATGAAACTTAATTTAAATTATGACCAGATGAAGAGAATATAACGCCTTTAAATAGATCATCAAAAATGTTTCGACTTAAAAATTATGATTTTGTGTCACTTGACCCATATAAGGTAAATGTTTTCACTTTTCACAAAACAAAAGCCAATACAAAATTTACAGAATAACATCTTTCAAATTTTTATTAAATTCGGATGTGTGATAGAGGGTAGAAAACTAACGAACAAGCGGAATTCTTTTTAGTTCTAATATTATTTTTTGTGACCCCACCACTTTAACCCTTAAAAATATGAATGGGACTATAAAGAATTGCATATGTTAGTTAGCTGAGTACCCTCTACCACGTATCCATATTTAAGAAAAGTCTGAAATCCGATTTTTTATTTTGATTATATTTTTTTTTTGCACACTAGAGTAACAGCTTTTTTTTTTTTTTTTTGTTTGCTAAATTTTTACCTACACGTAATTTTACCTACAATTAACACAAGAATCACAAGAACTTTTCCATAAAAAATCAACAGTTATTTAAAAGTTTAATCGGTAAAGTTGTTTCAATGGAATATACAGTTAATTAACAAAGAAATATATTTTTCAACTTTCTGTCTGTTATTCAATAAACAAAATATACAAAAAAACGGACTTTCCGTAGTAGTTAAAATATTCAGTTAAAATTTTTTATTTAAAACAAAAAGGTGTTTTATTATATTGTGTATTGAAATAAACGAAAATCTATTGTTTTTATGGATTTTGTCAATTAATTTTTCAACAGTTAAAAATAAACTAAAAAATACAATTGTTTTAAACGAAAAGTAAGTAGTCCTGTTTTTAACTGATTTTCCATTGATTGAATGGTTATATTCAGTAGTCTTTACGGAAAAAATATTGTGAGTGTACACTCACAATATATTTTCCGTTACCGATTGTAGTTTAGAGGTATGGTTCCTTCGGCAAAGTTTCTTATTTTGATTCCAAGAATACGATTTTCCTTGAACGTTGAGCAATTTTTAAATCGACCAGCCCTAATATGCATCGTTATTGTCTAATTACGTTAAATTTTTAGCTAAATATTAATTTTTAGTTTAATTAAATAAAAAAAGGATTATGCGGAAAACTTTTTGAAAACCGCGAAAAATAAAATTGCGTTACTTTATATTTTTATGTGCTAATATACGTCTAGGGTAGCTAAAACTTGATAAATGTAAAAAAAAGTAAAAAAGTTTCAACTTCTAATAACCCGATTAAAATTAATATGATGCTTTATATAATCATACGAAATTTAATATGAGTCTTAATAAAGTTTTATCCGAGAAATGGGCATAATAATTAAATAACATCCGAATAATGACGCGATACAATTTAATACGATTTTATATAGCGGTATAAATTTATATCGGAACTGATACTGATATATACAAAATAAGCTATAGTTGTATCTGGCTTTTGATTTTAAAACGTCATGAAAATCCGAAATATCTATTAATCCTTTTAGACTTTAGCTAAATTTGTAACAAATTCCATAGCATTTGGATATTTTATTATATTCAAAAATAAAAAAAAAATATAATGAAAATGAAGATTTTGTGGAATTGATTAACTTACACAATTGAATAACAAACACGGAAAAAACGTTGAAAATAAATTTAGAGTTTTAGATTGAAAGAAATCTTAGACTAAATGAAGAACTCATAATGTTATAAATGAAACAAATTCTTTTTTTAGGGTTAAGAAGCAGAAAGAAATCAATTCAAAGACAAAAATTGGGGGTAAATTTTGTGTATACAATTAATTGTATACACAAAATTTAGTTTAGCGTATTCTATATGCAATATACAATTATACGCGACTATATATGACATCATATTATTTTTTTGTATATTTATATAGTTATGTCCGTTTTAGCTCGGGAAATTAAAGATTTATAACCGACCAAAAAAACAAATTAAAAGGCAAATATCCTATATAAATCAGGGACCGTAAATAATGATTATTGCTCGTTTTTTTGACTCAAAAAATCAATCACTTAGAAGAGACATAAAAAAAAATTTATTGCACCATTATTATTATTTTTTGACAATCTTTGCATATCCGTCATGATTTTTAAATTTTTGATTTTTAAAGTTTTCTTCAATGGTAATGATTATTTTTGAGTAATAATAAAAAAAATCAGCCATAATCATTATTTTTGAGCAAAAAAAATAAAACTCAAAAATAATCATTATTTATGATTTTTATTTTTTTCGCTCAAAATAAAACTCACTTTCAATGTGTGGGATGGACATATCTCAGGAAGTAGGAGGAGCTTATCGAAGATTATGGTATCAATCTCTTCTTTGGAAGATTATCTAGCAGATTAATGCATCAATCATATTTGTGGGTGGGGTTTAAGAGGTTAATTATTAATTTCAAAATAGGGCTTTTTTTTTGCCGTATTTTGTGAAAGTAACAATGTGTGGGATGGACATATCTCAAGAAAGAGGCGGAGTTTATCCAAGATTATGGTATCAATCTATTCTTTGGAAGATTCTCTAGCACATTATTGCATCAATCATATTTGTGGTGGAGTTTAAGAGGTTAATTATTAATTTCAAAATAGGGCTTTTTTGCCGTAAAGTCAAAATTTGGAAGCTCGATTTTCACCGTAGAGTATGTTCTAGTGGACTTTTTTGCTCAGTACAATCCCAAGAATCAGAAACGCGAAGCGCCCATTAAGATTTTATTCCTTCCATACTAATCGCCCCACCCTAATATGTATATATATTTACGCCTACATGAAAGTGAGTTTTATTTTGAGCGAAAAAAATAAAAATCATAAATAATGATTATTTTTAAGTTTTATTTTTTTAGCTCAAAAATAATGATTATTGCTGATTTTTTTTATTATTACTCAAAAATAATCATTACCATTAAAGAAAATCATTAAAACTCATAACATAATCATTATTGTGTAATTTTTATTATAAAACTCATAATGATTACGGTCCCTGATATAAATTGCCTGACACTTACAAGGAAGCTTTTCCTTCAAATTTTCCCTTTAAAGGTTCCCTTTAAAATTAATGAAATTCGGATAGGTGATAAAGCAACAAAAATATATGAAAAACGTATTTATTTTTAAAATTGGCGGTGGAATTAAACACATCTTTGTATGAAAATACGTCTAAAGTTTAGGTAATTTAGACTTATTTAAAAACAGTGTTAAAATGTTCGAGAAAACACACATTTTGAAAACCATTTTGACACTATGTCGTGAACCCAGGCTGCCACTTATTTGAATTATTTTAACAAATTATTCACTACTTTTTCGCCTTTTTCATATATCCGAATTTTTTTAAGATCGGGGGCTATACTTCATGTCTTGTATTAAAAAAATTGTAAATTTTCCAAGCAAGCCTGATTGTAGTTTGAAAGAAATAATAATAAAGAAAAAATATAAAATTGGAAAATTTAAAAATATACCTCACATCGCCCAGGTCTTATTTAAACTAAATTATGTATTTCCAATTCACTTTGATTTATATTTTGAACAATTTCAAATGCTTCTCAAATTTTCTTTAATCAATTTTTTAAATAAAAACCCTTTAAAATTTCTAAAAAAAACACAACATCGTTATAGCACAAAGACTGGTATAGCTGCTTGATTTTAAAATGTCGAATTTCAAGGAGCGCCAAAAGAAATTTGTTTACATTTAGTCTAAAAAAAAATTGAGAAAATTAGAGTCACATTGGACCACGTTAACACATTATGCATATCGATCAATGTTTGAGGCTTAAATTTGTTTCAAAAAATTAAAAAAATATATGAGATATCGTATATCGTATATATTGTAAAAAAATACTGAAAACTATGTTACCAGATGCGTGCGTAGCAAATCAAATTTAAATAAAAAGATTGCACTGTAATGCCCAGTTTTTAACTTCGTATTTAAATATGCAATTAGTTAATTGCCATTTAAATTTAAGTTGTATTTAAATACAGTTTCAGTTTTTCAGTCTTAAATGATAATTGTTATTTATTTGCGACAAAAGTACGGTAGCATCATGAAATGTCAAAAAATTAATGATCATTATTCATAAAACAGCTGTTTAAAGAATAGAAGAAAGCAGAAAATATGAAATATAGAAATATAGAAATAAAAAAAATAAAATATATATATATAAATAGAAATAAAATATAAATTATAATTAAATTAATAAAATAAAAATGAAGAGAAGTGAAAATTTCATCCGAAGTTGAATTTTTATTGCCTGCTGTAATTTAATTTATTTTGTATTGTTTGTTTTACCACGCGGAAAATAAACAAACTGATATTTGTACAATTTAAATAGACTTTAAATGCCCAAGATTGGTCACTTAAATGTGATTTAAATTTTAAGTTAAAAACTGACGTTTGTATTTAAATAGAACTTAAAGTCCAAATGGCATTTAAATACGAAGTGAAAAACTGGGCATAAGTAAAGTAACGACTTTTACGGCACAAGTAAACTTAATTTTGAATCTTAGTGGTACCTCCATTTTAAAAGATTATGTCAAAATACACAGAACATTGTCAAAAAAATTTCAATTAAACTGTTGTTCGATTTCAAACTTACTTTCAATTAATTGTTTAATTGAAAATGAATTTGGTATAAAAAAAAACAAATGCAAAAATTTTAAAAAGTCGCCAAAATTAAAAAAAAAAGTTGAAAATTCGCGTTTCTTTAATTTGGGTGATTTTTTTTAAATTTTTTTTCGAATTTTGGCGTTTATTTTGGGAGTTTTTTAAATTTCTGCAATTTTGAGGATTGTTTTTTAATTTTTGGCTTTTTTTCAAATTTTGCGATTTTTTCAAATGGTCTCGATTTTTTTAAATTTTGGCGATTTTTTTACAATTTTGGTGATTTTTTTAAAATTTTGTAATTTTTCCCAATAGTAAACAATATTCAATTAAAGTTTTAATAGATGTGAATAAAACTATATGTAATTGGAAATAATATTAATTAAATTTTAGTTGTTACTACAATTGCATCAACACGACGGAATTCAGTTAAACTTTTGCTGAATCAACAAATATTTTAATTAAAACTCAATTTTAGTATTTTCTGTGTAGACATATTTAATTTTTAGTTTGGATTGCCTCAAACAATTTTTTGATTATATTTGAAGTCAAAGACTTCGAAATCTCTTATGAAATGATTTTATTTATTGCTTTTTGTCGAAAACCAACTCTAACAATGATAGCCGCCAAGTCAAAAATAAATATTTTCATATTAAATTTATCAATAACATTGTTACTTTCTAACGAATTGTATTAAGTTTTTAAATTTGTCAAATCATTTCGGGGGGCTCTAGCCCCAAGCCCCTCCACCTAGCTACGTGCCTGTTCGTGGGTCTTCATTGTCCCAATGCCACTAAGTGTTAAAGATTTATTGAATAAAAGTAAAGATTATAACAGTCTAATGAAATGTAAGTGATATTTTTCCGAAAATTATAAAAGATGGTATACTGTAAATTTCCCAGTGGAGGTTTTTTGACCAAAAGTGTAAAAAATAGCCGTATCTGGATCATGTCACATAAAATATTTATTTTTATTCACTAGAGATTTTTTTTATATTCATTTAAAAGCTTTACAATTTTGTAGTCATAATTACAGATCATGGGTATTTTTAGTCCCCAGACCACTAATGCCCAGTTTTTCACTTCGTATTTAAATGACATTTGGACTTTAAGTTCTATTTAAATACAAATGTCAGTTTTTAACTTAAAATTTAAATCACATTTAAGTGACCAATCTTGGGCATTTAAAGTCTATTTAAATTGTACAAATATAACATATGATTTTGGCAGTTTGTTTTTTTCCGCGTGATAAAACAAACAATAAAAAATAAATTAAATTACAGCAACCAATAAAAATTCAACTTTGGATGAAATTTTCACTTCACTTCTCTTCATTTTTATTTTATTAATTTAATTATAATTTATATTTTATTTCTATTTATATATATACATATTTATATATTTATATATATGTATATATGTATGTATATATTTTATTTTTTATTTCTATATTTTATATTTTCAGCTTTTTTCTATTCTTTAAACAGCTGTTTTATGAATAATAATCATTAATTTTTTGACATTTCATGATGCTACCATACTTTTGTCGCAAATAAATAACAATTATCATTTAAGACTGAAAAACTGAAACTGCATTTAAATACAACTTAAATTTAAATGACAACTAACTAATTGCCTATTTAAATACGAAGTTAAAAACTAGGCATAAGAGTTAAAGATTTTTTAGATAAAAGTAAATATAATTATTGTCTAAGCAAATCTTGGTGCTAGTTGCCGAAAATTATGCAAACTTTAATAAAATATTGTTAAATTTTTTTAAAAAAAAGGAGAATTTTATAAAATGTACTGGAATGGAGTACAAAAACTCGAATAATAATTTTTCCAATATATTTATTTTTCTTTAATATCAAATCTTATATTATAAAAATAGCAATCGACATCTTCAAATTAGGCATTTTAAAAAATCTTTGAAATTAATTAAAAAAAAAAGCTTTTTGCATGGGTCAGTTTGGATTCCAAGCAAAAGTGGGTTAATGATATTCGATGAAGTAAGAAATGAATAAATGTAATAAAAAATAAATTTTTTCGGAACTTTGCAATTTTTAATATAACACTTTTTTTCTCCACAAAAGGGGCGATTTTTAGAAGTATTGCAGCACGTGTTAATGTTTTCTAAAAAATAATCGATTTCTTCCATTTGGAATCATTTGTAATACAACTGGAGAGTGTAATGAGCAAAAATCGACAAGTCATTAGTTTAAGGGACATCCTAACCCATATATAGTATTTATTATTATGCAACGGAAAATAAAAACCTACTCTAATTCAATCCAATTCGTAATCAAAGTGATTGAAAAAAATCTTCTTAAAACACATTTATCACATTCATTGCATATAAAAAATCAATACTCATCATTCTGTTTTTATAATGTATTGATTTGGTAACGGTCAATGTACACTCAAAAATAATAAATGATACAATCTGTAAAGCCACCCTTACCAAAAGTAGACACAATGAAAAATAAGAAATTTCTGGATATATTTCCTGTATTCAAGTAGAAGTTCATATCGTATTGTATTCGCGAGAAAAGTAAAATAAAAACAACACCACACCACACAGTGGTCGTTTTATTTCGAAATAGCGAAATATTGGGTAAGAAGAAATAGTATTTCTGCATTTACAGTTCAAGAAGTTATTACCATTTCATTTTACTAATTATGTGATCAAATTTTGTTTTAACTCTTGACACTTTTTAGAAACTGATTAAAGATTATTTAAAAATTCAGCATATGTTTAATGCATTTATTTCTTCCGAATAGTCAGTCGTCTTATTTTGCATACGAATTCTGCCAACAACCTTTAAATTCTTACAAATATTTCGATGTTTTGCAAAACACTTTGGGGGGTCCAGCAAATTTCATTTGTTCATGTTGCCTGTTATTCATACGATTACATACCGTAAAGTAGAAGAAACGAT
Organism: Delia radicum; assembly: GCA_021234595.1. Taxonomy (NCBI): domain Eukaryota; kingdom Metazoa; phylum Arthropoda; class Insecta; order Diptera; family Anthomyiidae; genus Delia; species Delia radicum. The sequence goes on from CM037851.1 coordinate 133,099,010, forward strand.
GTCTATTCTAATATTCTTAGCTGCTTGCTGCCATTGTCGTTTCGCCTTATTATAACGGTCTACTTGATGTCATACTACACTGAACTAATATCTATAGTAGTACTTCAAGTTTGGCACTACATATACAGACCGATTGTTGGGAGCATGTTTGTGTGATTGTATATGTGTTTAGTATATTGGCAAGTATTCTCTAATGTTTGATTCTGATAGAATATCTGCAGTGGAAAATATACACGCGCGCTTTTAATGTCCTTTTCGAACAAAAGACACGTTTTCCTATACATTGGTCTGCTACTTATTTCGCTGCCTTTTACCCATCAAAGCAACGGAAAACAGTCACTCTTATAGATTCCATACTTACTTACATACAAACATGCAGACATTCTACTTTTATTTAAGCCCACATACGAGCACGAATGTTGTTACGTATGTGTGCATGTATATATGTATGTATGTATGAGTAAAGCCAAGTATGTGTACAAAACTTTCAAACGAATAGATGAATTCGCGATAAACATATCTACACTTAAACGTACAAAACACTCTTTCGTATTTGTACAGTACATATACATATCATTATGAAAGCAAATTCCGTATAATCCGAAGATTGCAACCACAGAATACCATTAAAAACTTAATTGAATTAAGACCAACTAGTTTGTAATCATTTTTCCATATACGTTCAACAGTTATTAAAAAATGTAATCGGAATATATATATATATTCAATGGAATATACAGTTAAACTAACAAAGAAATATATATTTTAACTTTCCGTCGGTTATTCAATAAACAAAAAAAAATTCAGTGAAATTTTCTATTTAAAACAAAAAGTTGTCATGTTATATTGAGTATTGAAATAAACGAAAAGAATCTATTGTTTTTATCGATCTTGTCAATTAAATTTTCAACAGTTGAAAATAAAATAAAAAATACAAATGTTTTCAACGAAAAGTAAGTAGTCCCTTTTTTAACTGATTTTCTGTTAATTTATTGTGTATTTTCAGTAGTCTTTACGGAATAAATATTGTTAGTATATCAGTTAAAATGGTTTGCAATATATTAAATTTGTAATCATACACTTATAATAAAATTAATTAAATTATTTTTACTAAACACGAATAAAAAAATAAATATGAAGCAACAAAGAAATTTATTGAAATGCAATTTGATCCGAAAAATGGTGGATCGCATTGTATATAAATGGATTATAACTACGCTGAGAGAATTATATTCACTTCAGTAATAAATTTCTTCATAGCTTTAATGAAAATTGTCACTGGAACTCGTCCATTGAATCTTTTCATAGAATCATTGAAGTCAATATTTATGAAATGTTTGTAGAATTAATGAAAAACCGACAATGAAGTAATTATGGAATTTATGAAACAGCTCCATACAGTTTTTTAATATTAGGAAGTTCTTTGAATTAATAAAACTCTTCATGAATGTCTTCAAAATGCATTAGAACTAAGCCAATGATTTTTTAAACAATTTCGTAAAAGTCCAAATTTGATAAAAGTCTACATTGAAATAATTAAGCACTTTATAAAATATGTTAAACACTTGAGAATTAACTCATCAAAGTAAAGTTTGAAATGTATGAAAATTTATGAAATTATGACTTAAAAAATTAAGTCTTCGAAATAATTTCATAGTTCTACAGAAAATTTTTGTTAAATTTATAAAGAAATAATTTATAAAATGTGCGCCCCGGTAGGCTAGTTGGTAGCGCGCTGTCTTATCAGTGCGGGGGTCGTGGGTTCGATTCCCACCAGAGGCACTGGTCTGTTTTCGCAACAACGCGCCGAATTCCATAGTAGCTAGTTCTCGGCAATAGTATATAACTTGTAATTATATGATTATTAATTAATAAAAAAAAAAAAATTATAAAATCGGATGAATTTTTTTTATGAAACTATGAAATTTTACGAAAAAAAGTTTAAGAAAAATTTCTTAATAATAATAAAAATTCGTGTATAAACTGAAATTCTTCATTGAATTTATGAAAAATATTCGATGAAATTTTCAATTTATAACGAGCTTTCAACCTCCGTATATTAACAAAAATAAAGCAAATCAAACATATTAGCTAGGTTGATACTAGTAATTCGATCTGGCTAAAGAACTCATCAGAACCCTAAGTTTTAGAAAAGCTAGAGCCTCCATAATAGGCAGAACTTTAACAAAAAAAAAGTATTAATCATCAATTTTGCTCCATTCTTGTCTTCTTAGTAAAAATTGTTTCATTAAAAGTATTATTTTATCAGTGTAGTTAAACTGCGTTTTAACGTTTTCGCCATCACGTCAACAATTTTTGAAAAGAGAGAATTATCCTTCATGATAGTAATAAAACAATTTCATAGAACTTTTTTCGTAGATTTAATGAAGAATTTTAATATGTCCAAGAAATATTTTTAATACTAAGAAATTTTTCAAAAACTTAAAATTTCAGTGTCATAAAATTCATTCGATTTCACAAATTATCTCCTCACAAATTTAATTAGAATTTTCTTTAGAGCTATAAAATTATTTCAAGGAATGTTTTACTTTTAAATTTTAAAAAATTAAAACCCAAAGTTCGTTTTTCGATCTTTTATCATTAATTGGAGCAAGATTATTCAAGTTTAAGATAAATTTTTAATTAATAAAAAAATTTTGCACGTTTTTTGTTTAACAAAAAACAATTGATCTTGAACTTAATAATCTTGTTCACATCATAAATTATTTCAAAGACTTCAGTTTTTAATTTTTTCATGTACCCTTACATTTGGTACGAGAACCTATATTTAAAAAAATAGTGGCTATTAATTTTCACGATTAAAAATTTCACAAATATCCTTTTTAAAAATTTAATCCTTTGTTGATTAGAAATTCTTCACGAACACTCAAGCTGTGTAGCTCAGTTTTACCTAGATTAAAGGATATTTTTTAGAACATTTTGGTATTAAAAATTTCCAAAATCATTTAAAAAGTAATGACTAAAAATGCGAAAATACCTCTAAATGTTGAATGCAAATTGGTGTATTCCAATACAAATTCATCTCTAGGCGTCTGGTAATCAACAATTTATTGCCCACTAATTACATAAAAAATGTATCTTTTGTAGTGTTAGGTCATAACTCCCCTATGGAAAATATTCGATCTGTGTTTTTATAAAAAAAAACTTCAAAATTTTGGTAAAACTAAGCAAGAAAAGTTAAATTGATGAAATTTAGCTATATTTTTTTAGTAAATAAAGCCCTTAGGAATATTTTATTTTGAACAAAAATATCATGAAGTATGGAATTTGTTCAGGGACATTTTTGATCCTGGTAAATTATAATCAATAGTTTTTTTTAAACAGAGGATCTCATCTTTCATTTGATATGAATATTTAAGTCATAGCTTGAGTGCAAGTATTTTAATATTTTGTTTGAAAAATGTAAATTTGGAAATTCTTTCAAAATTAATTTTGACGTGATGGCGATAAACTAATAACGCAGTTTAACTATAGTCCAGTTTCACGTAAATATTGATTTTTCTATGTACAAAGACTACTTTTGCACGGTGTGATTTTTAATACAAAGCACAAAATACAATTTATAATTCACAGTTTTCGTAAATAATAAAAAAAAAATAATTTTAAAATTATAAAAGATTTACAAACTTATTTTGTATTTTAGAAAAATAATTATACATTTACAAATTTTTGGAATTTTTAAAAAATTTTCTTAAAATACGCAAATACAATTTTGCTATTTACAACGAAATATCATTTGTACGTTTTACAACCAAAACTTTCGTAAAATGAACCACAGTTTCTGCTTATTTTACCTATGGATTATTATGAGTGTATATATAATGGATAATTTTACAAATTAAGCTGAAATATAAAAGGAAATGGGATATTTTTGGATATAGTGGACGAAATAATTATAAGTTCACCTATGGAAATGTTAATTTTTCCAACATATTTGCAATATTTTACTAGAAGTCAATAATGGAGCAAAATTGATGATTAATATTTATTTTGTTAAAGCTTTGCCTATTCTGGAGGTTCTAGCTTTTCTAAAACTTCGGGTTCTGATGAGATCTTTAGCCAGATCGAAATACTAGTATCAACCTAGCTAGTATGTTTGACTTGCTTTATTTTTGTAAACATTCGGATGTTGGCAGCTCGTTGTATATAAAAGCAAATGCTAGTAAACCTGTTTTAAACGCTTTTTCTACCACCTAAAAGTAACAATGATATCAGTAGATTCCCATTTGTATTCATTTGCTGCAGTTTTTACTACATTTTAAATAATTTTTGATAATTATGCATTGTTCAACAGCGAAATATATACAAGTTTAGTGATGTTAAATTCAGTTTGTAGCCAAAATATTTTAATTTTTCGTCACTGGCGTATTTTAAAACTTTATTCCATTTATTTTAAGAACAATTTTGTTGTGTACCGTGCATTTCTAAAAAAAAATATGCACTTTATTTATGTAAGCCGTAAAACGAGGTTTTTAACGCAAAAAACTATTAAATTTTTGAACAACTAATAAATCTTTATTTTCAAATTATGAAGAAATAATGCAAAACAATTGGTCCTCTGAAGAGTGCCTCATATTAAGGCTATTTCAAAAATACAAACTGCACCCCCCTGAAAATAAAAATGAATATGTTTTATTATGACTACTTAAATATTTTGGCTCAAGCGCTAACATGCCTTAAGCAAATATAAAAATATTTTGAAATTCTACGATTCTACATTAAAAAGTTATTAACAGCTTCTCGACTCGAGATAATACAATTTTAAGGTAATTTTTCTTATGTTTTTTAATGAAATTTTTATACAAATTTTTATATAAAAAAAATCTCCCAATTTTCATCCGTTCTTCATTTTGAATGTATATTTGAAAAGTGTTGGCATCTGCTAATAATTTCAATATAATAATGTTTCCAAAAGTTCAAGGATGTTCTCAGGATTCTCTAAGGAACTAGAAAATTCTCATTCCCGTTGAATATTTAAAAACAAATCAAAATTTTTAAACAAATATATATTTTTTTTTATATTAGGGAGTGCTTTTTCTAGTTCAATTGATTTGAATGAACCAGTTCAATCGCTCTTTCTTCAATTTCTGAATTTCAATTGATATTTTCTGAATTATTTTGTGAACTTCAAATGTAAAATCTGATTTTCAATTAATATTTTCTGAATTTCAGTTGGAAATCCTAAATTTCAATATAAATTTTCTGAATTACAATTGCAAAAGGTGTAGTCATTTGACAAAGTCTCAAACGAAAATTAGAATTTTTAAATTTTTGCTTTAGTGGTATCCCTTTGTGCAAATTTCAAAAGGTGTTTTCCAGCAAGTCTATCTTGGTCCTAAATTTAACAAAAAAATTATTTACTTAGACGAAACATTTCAGATTATGATAGATTTTTGTCCAAGAGGTAGCGTTTGAGTCTTAAAGTATGTGAAGTGTCATACCAGAGCAGAAACTGTTTTCCACTATTTATTCATAATTTTAAAGCAAATATTTATTACTTATACATAGTAGGGCTCGGAAGTTAATGAATTTATATTTGTGTTTTATGTATTTAAAATCGTAAAATATGTACTTAAAATTTAAAAATATGCATTTATTATTGTTTTTTTTTTTTTGTCTTAAAATGTGGTTAAAAAGTTTAAAATAACAAATAAATCTTCACAAAGTTAATAATTGCAGTTTTGTGTTATTTTTTTTCTTTTCGTGGTAAAAAAAAATTATATGTATTAATAAAAAAAAAAAAAATTATTTATAAAATTTATAAATTGTGTAAAATTTATTTTTAGTAAAACATTAAACATTAAAATTTTTTCCATTTCAATGCAAAATATGCATTTATAGCAAAATATGCGACAAAAAAAGCCAAAATATGCATTTAAAGCAAAATATGAATTTATAGTAAAATATGCAAAAAGTGCACTAAGAAATCGATGTCATTTTGTTACAAATTTGTTGTTTTGCAAAGGTATTTGGTTGATATTGTTTTCCAGCTAATGCCAACAAACACTCCATAAAAAAATGTCCTGTTTTTAGAAGCAGGATAAAACAAATGCGCTGATGTAAGTGCATTGGTTTTATCCTGATTCTTTTGCTGAGAAGCAGCAAAGTAACCGAATAATTTTCGTATAAAAATAACCAAAAAAAAGTGTTGTGCTTACAGTTTTCTATTACAAGGATGCAGGTTGGAAGCAGCTTACCCTAATCCCTTACAATGATGCAAGTTGTAATGCAGAAAGTGTCATATCCTGCACTATAAACGATCGGTACCAGTCTTGCCGAGTGATTTCCGATTGTGATTTAGAGTACAATGTTCTAAACAATAATTAGTAATTTAACTGTTTCTGAAAACCTAGCACGTGCGGTAAAAAAAAATAAAAATATTATACCATTATGTCTAAAATTTTAACAACAACAAATGAACATCTGTAGAATTTTATGTAAAATAAATTATATAATATTCATATTATTAATTTTATTCGTAATAATGTAGACATGATATATGATTTTATTGAAAGCAGTGAAATCCCCGCTTTTTATAAGCGCTAAAAACATCGCTTTAGAAATTAATTTTCCAACAATATAGTTTTCTCAGTGTAGTGAGTTTGTATGCGAACTGGGTTCTCTTAATGTTTTATTTTGATTTTCGAAAAACAATAATGAAACCGTTTATAATGCAGTAGTCACATACTGTATGCATCAATACAATATATGAGAAGGATGTTTGTGTTTCTTATGGTGTCCTCTTAATACTGCTGCTGCCGTGGCTGATGTTTATACTATACGTCCATCCATACACGTTCTCACATACTGTATATATTAGAGCGGCATTTGTTTGTATGAAGAAAAATTTTTTTGGAAAAATTTCAATTTATTGTTCCGATTATTGCAGTATTATTTCTAAAAGTTATTTGGTGGAAATTTGAGGAAAATCGCTCGCTACCAAAGTTTTCGATTTTTGACAAATTGTCTTACACCCAGAAAAAGAATTGGTTGGAATTCGGTCGAGACCATTAAAATTTATGTATTAGAACGTTATTATATTTGGAACTAACAATAATCGATTAATAAAGCAAAAATACTGTGCTGGAATTTAAAAAAAGAGTGAAAAGGAACTAAAAAACAATCTCTTTATCCAAATATTGGTATTTCAAATTTATTGGTATTTTTTTAAGGTAGATGCAACCATTTATTTTGTGATAATACAAAGGATTGGTAACATCCATCAAATTTTTAAAAAAATTGTTGATAATCAAATGTGGTTACTGCAAATACGGTATTCGCCATCATATATGCCACTTAATTAGAGGTTGAGTAGTAGTATCAACCGAATTGTGGATTAATTCTTTATAGAAACAACTAATGATTGTTGGTATTGGTAAACGAATCTGAGACATTGTTCGTTTTTTTAACAAAATATTTAAATTCAAATTTAACACTCAACATTTATAAGTGTTTGTGGTGTAGTGGGTTGAAATCGGACTAGCGGATTTCGAGATATTGCAATTTGATTTTCACTAAAGGTGGCATCTCCTTTCACTATTCCAGATTTTTTTTAAATTTAGAACTTTTTCTTTTTGCTTTCATATACTTCACAAAACATGCTTTCATTTGATCACAATTATGTCTGAAGTGAGAGATGATGTATCAAAACATAGTTTTTAAAATTACTTTTAAGTTTTTGTGCATATATCGGAGGCTTTTTGCGCAGATCACCAAGGGTTAAGTAATCCGTTTTTTCTTAAATTTCGCACCACAAAACTATTAGACCTAATGTTACACCAATGGAAGCATTTATTAATGAAACTCAAAAGTTAAAGTTATTATTTCTTCAATAATCCTGTGTATAAAACTGAAAAGCACAACAATGTTACTATTTAAATTTACTGTTTTCCTAGATATTTGTAGCTAAATTTACAAGTTATCCTTTAAGCAATATTGACGTCGTTATGCTCAAATAATAAGTAGTTTTTCTCTATTTTGCTAGTGCAAAAATAAAAAAAAATGTTTGATCATTTGTAAAAAATTTGTAGAATGGAGGTAGAAAACTCCCTTTTTAGTAAAAATCAAGGCGCAATATATCGAAAACCGTTAGACTGATTTAAACTTTTTTTAAATATTCGTGCTAAGCATGCCAAAATTAATTCAAAATGATGTGTCGCAAGACCAATTTTTATTAGAGCAGTTTAAGAAAAATTTTCAAAAATCAAAAACTATGTATCAAGGGCGCCAATGATTAATGCTATCCGATTATTTTTAAGATTCGCACCATCTTACTTTTAGGCCGAGTTCAACAATAATTGATAAAAATCGATAGTTGAAAAAAATGCCACTCTAATATACATATATGTACGGGTGTCCACATGTACAGACATTCAATGGATGATTATAAGCAAGTTCTTGATGGGCAAAGTCCACATGTTGGTGCCAATATTGGTGGGATGTTAAAAGGAAGACGAGTGTTTAGAAGGCATTTATTATATAAAAGAAAAAAAAACTACATACACAAATATGTATTTATTTACACTAACATGTGTGTGTGTGTGTTTATCTGTTAACAAGAGTCTAAGGCAAACACAATAAAAGAAAGAAAATATTGGCAAAGGGTCGGTCCATTTGACGTCAACGATGTTGAATTCACTTCGCGAATAGCCGTTGGCGTTTTGTCGCATTTTGTGATTTTCGTTTAGATTCCTTTGTGTACTGAACCTTACACTCGCATGTTTTAGACAAGCAATCGACTAAGAAATTAAATATTATTGTGAGTTCGGTTGTTGCTGTTGTTGGTTTATTTTCGTTTTGTTTCCGCAACACACACACACATACCCAATGAATAGCACAATCGCAACACATACAAACAAGTAACACACACAAGTAAAACTTTAATAAATGGAAAGACTTGCTCAAGTAGAATTTACCATTTCGGAGATGTTCCTATACGCAATACACAGGCATAGTTTTGACAAATTATGCAGACACTAATGCGGATATGTCCTACATAGTTATTGCTATAGATATTTAATAGATCTCTGGAAGGGTTTTTTTTTTACTTTTTCATTTGTTTTTTTTTTTTGGCAGGACATTTGCGTGACAAAAATAAAATGATTTTCAAGAAGAATTGACGAAAACAAAAAAAAAATGTATCAGGGTTGGGGATGATAAATTAAGTAAATGCCATTTTCGCGATATTGATGTATGTATACACTTGATGTATTGCTAATATTCGAATGTATTAAAGTTGAATGATTTCATCAATTTTAGTGTCTATATTGATGATTGCTATATGCGGTATACAGTTGAGGACAAAAAAATGGGGTCACTTTTTCGTAGCACAATAATAACACAATATACAGTTATTTGAAAAATAATAAGGATACTTCCTTGTAACAAATTTCAATTTAAAAACAAAACACAAATCTCTGGGAAAATATTACCAATATTATTTTTGATTATTGTACAACAAAAACTATTAATTTTGGTGGAACAATTTAAGCTTTGTTGTTGTAATTTAAAACAAAGCCAATTGTACGAATAAATCTAGCATTTTTTCCTGCAAATATAGTATTTTTTTTGTATTTAATACAAATACCTATTTTTGGATCATAATTTCACCAAGTTTAGAGCCACGATTCGAAAATGTCCGGGATAAAAAAAATCGAAAAAAATTCGAAATTTATGGAATTTTTAGTAGTTTGTTATTCCAAACAACTTTTTCCTGAGACAAATAAAAGAACACTTGACCACTTTTGAATCCTGGAAAAGCAGACGTACATACAGAAATCGAAAATGATATGGGAATTTTGAAGGCCATCCCAAGCTTATTTTCATTATTAGATATTTCCAAGCAAAATCAGGGCTTTTAGTGGATTGCACTTAAAAGAGAACTCATTTTACTAAATAATTTCATTAACAATTTTTTTCAACACTTATTAATTTTTACTTGCAAGACAATATTAAAATTTTCCAAAATCGAAGCTACTGAATAATAAATGATTAAAAGATTTATGATTGTGGTTTTTACTATCGCAGAAGTATGAAATTCATAATATTCACTCCATTTAAATCTTATTTTTACTTCATCACTTTTTTTTTGAGTTTCAGACTATTTTAAGAGCTTAGTACAAATAAAAATATGCGAATATTTAACGTGGGAGTCTGACAATCAAAAACTATTAATGAAGAGATAAAAACATTGATTTCGTCAGGTAAGTGAACATCGCCATGGATAACAATCTTGTCGCGATGCGGTGGCTTAAGTGTTCTGGGGTTTGTATGCTGATACAAAGCACTGGAACATTGCGCACTTGTGCTCCTGCTCCGGTCTTTGTCTGAGTGTACTAAAAGCTGCAAGGAACATGAACTAACGGTTATCCTCCCCCTCTCTAATTCCCCACTCCCACTATTACCTTGCTAATCCTTCTTTTCAGTCCTTTGTATCCTCTTCCTTTATCCGCCACTTGTAAGGTCAAGGTGGTTGGTAGCAGTGCCGATTTCCTGAATGGCTAGTCAGTGGAAAAAGAAGACTAGTCGTTAACAGCTCCCCTCTAACGCCAGGGCACGGGTTGGTTGTAACACTTTTTTGCCTAGTCCATGTACGCCGTCACTACATGGTACGGTCCATCCCCATACGTGCCTACTCGTGGGACCAAAAATGAATGCTAAAAAAACAACAACAACAAAAACAACGTAAAGACGTTTAGCGGGTTGCCTTGCAACTCGTCTGAAGATAACCTACTGGCTTCCAGTCAGGAGACGGTGGTTAACTTCCCAGACACTGAGGGCAGGTGACTTGCCCAAGCGTAAGCGGAAGAAGAAATCCTCAGGCGACGTATGGAAGTCTAGATATTCAAGAGCGCAGTTTGTTCTTGACAAAATTGGCAAGAACGCGTTGAATCGGACCGTTCATGAACGCGATGAAGAGGACCGCGTAAAATACCAAGCTGTGGTGGATGAGTAACTTAAGCGAAAGGAGACCGCACCCAGCACATCAAACACGTCAAAAAAAGTAGAAGGGGCAAAGCGAAATCGCTCACAGATTGAGGGTAACAAATCGCCGAAGCGGAAAGAGGGTCCACGAGCAGAGAACCGTTGCGCAGCCTATTTCTACCTCTCGTAGACCCTTTAATGAAGTTGTAAGGGATCATTTGCTTGTGGCTCTAGCAAATGTCAGTGGTGGGTTGCCTTCGCCTGTAGTAACAGAATGGAGTGCTATCGAATCCAAGTTGTCAGAACTCGTGAATGGCTCACGTGATCTCCAACAAGGGTAGTCCGGTACCTCGTTTTGACTCCAGTGAAATTCACAGGGGATACAGGTTAATCAAATGTATGGACTTGTTCTCCCTGGAATTCCTCAGCAAATGCGTCACTACGATAAGCGATGCATGGGATGGCCTTATTTGAAAGCTAATCCCCGCTGCAGAAATTCCAGCTAGACCTCGTGCCAGAATTTGGTTATGGACAATCACAGGCTGCTAGAATGCCTCAAGGATCAAAATCCTGAGATTCCTATGAATGACTGGTCTGTCATCCGGGCAGAGGAGCCTCAGAACAACAGCATGAGCTACGTGCTTGTCATCTCCGAACAGGGTGTGTCAGCACTCGAGGAGGTGGGCAACAAGCTCTTATTTGGGAGGCCAAGGTAAAGGTTTTCCGTCCTTCTGGGTCGGGTGGTGTCGACGGAAAGGTGAAATCGATGACGCCAACCAGCTGCTCGATAAGATGCAGCTCGAAGAACCCCCCAATATAGCGAACAAAGATGGGGAAGCTAAATGTCGTGCAGATTAATCTGCTGCATTCCCGGATTGCTACAGACAACCTGCGGGTTCTTCTAGCCGAGGAGGACCTTGACATAGGCATCATCCAGGAGCCCTGGGGCAATGACTCACAGGTTAAAGGGTTTCAGGGTGCCCCGTACTCAATACTATACATCAATCATAAGGGTAGGCCAAGATCCTGTATAATAGCTAAAAAGAACCTGTTGTCCTCCCTTGCTGCAGATGATACTTTGATCCTGGGCTGTGATGCCAATGCCAGGCACACAATCTGGGGTAGCACTGAAATCAACGAGAGAGGTGAGTCTTTTCTTGATTTTATTAACACTAACAATCTCAATATATGTAATTCTGGTACTAACCCAACTTTTATGTTTCCGAGTTGCGATAATTATAGGGGTTGGGAGGTAGTTCTAGATATCACAGCTATCTCAGGTAATTCTCATGTACGTGTTGAAAAGAGGAGGGTATCCGATAAGAAGTCCCTTTCGGATCATAATTGGATACTTTTCGATATCAACACGAACGTTAGGGAGAGCGTTTGCTTCAGAAATCCTAGGAGAACTGTTTGGCCTAAGTTCAATAGGATTCTTAGGACGAAGCTGTGTAGGGGGCCAAGGGTCGAAGGGACAATCGAAAGTCTCGATGTGGCGTTCAAAGCTTCCTGCCCTCAGACTAGGGCAAGGAAGAGTTTTCCTCCCTGGTGGAACTCTGAACTGTCAGAGCTTCGGAGGGAGACACGAAGAGCTTTCAACGCTAGCTATTGCAGCAGACAGTGGAAGCCATACCGCGACAAGTTGAAGGTGTACAAGAAAGCATTGGCGTTGGCAAAGCGGAACTCATGGAGAAAGTTCTGCGAATCCATAGACAACACTAGGGACACTGCTAGACTTTGCAAGGTGCTGGCAAATGGTCACTCTAACCCTACTTATGTTAAGAGGGGTGATGGATCCTGGTCAGAGTCATCGGCTGAGTCGTTGGAGATCCTTCTGAATATTCATTTTCCTGGCTGCTTGGATGCAGATACCTTGGACAATGACCAACGCAGCCGCTCTAGGGGCGCTTCTAATGGGATGGAAAACGAGATAATTACACTTGATAGGATAGCCTGGGCAATTGGCAGTTTCTCCCCATACAAATCGCCGGGTCTGGATGGCATTTTACCGATAATGCTGCAGAGGGGTCAAGACTTGATTACTCCCTGGCTGCTTGTGATATACAGACTTTGCCTCTCTCTTAACTACGTGCCCGTAAGCTGGAGAAAGGTTAAAGTAGTTTTTATTCCTAAAATTGGCAAATGAGGTCACGAGGCTGCAAAGGACTTTAGGCCAATCAGTCTCTCATCTTTTCTACTGAAGACGTTGGAAACACTCATTGACGTACATATAAGGCTGAAACTCGAGGGATCGCCTCAACTGTCGGGTAGTCAACATGCGTATATCAAGGGACGCTCAACGGAAACTGCGCTCCATGAGGTTGTGAGAGTGGTGGAGAGATCCTTGGAATTTGGACAATATTGGTCGTGACAATATACAATGTCACGACCGATGCAATACAGGGAGCCCTCGTGGATCTGGGGGCTGAGACTTTCATCAGCGACTGGATAGTGACCATGTTGGACTCCCGTGTTGTCAGTGCTAGTCTGGGAAATAGCGAGTTGTCAAAGCAGGTCAGGAGAGGTACACCTCAGGGTGGTGTGATCTCGCTCCTGTTATGGCTCCTTGTTATTAACTCAGTTCTCGTCACGCTGGATAATGAGGGTGTTAAGGTTGTCGCTTATGCGGACGATGTGGTGATATTGGTATCAGGGACGTGATTAGCGATATTATGACCAGCGCTCTGAATACTCTCAGTATCTGGGCCACCAGTTGTGGCTTAGGAGTGAATCCGAGTAAAACAGAACTGGTAATTTTCACCACTCGGTCTAATTCGGTCTTCAGACCTCCGCGGCTGCAAAACTGTAAGCTCACCCTCTCTGATCATGCAAAATATCTGGATATCATCTTGGACTCTAAACTATCATGGCGACTTAACACCGAGCACAGGGTCAAGAAGGCAACGGTAGCCTCCTACTCCTGTAGGAGGATGTTTGGTTCAAGGTGGGGTTTGAGTCCGAAAATGGTGCTGTGGATGTACATGGCTATTGTGCGTCCAATACTGACATATGGCTCTATCGTGTGGTGGACTGCGACCGCTAAGAAGGTGGTTACGGATCGTCTGTATAGGGTGCAGCGCTCTGCTTGCATTGGGGTCACGGGCGCGATAAGAACTTGTCCCTCAGAGGCTCTCAATGCAATGCTTCACATTATTCCTGTTGATTTGCATATAATGGCGGTTTCTTCTAGCAGCGCAGCGCGGCTTGCTGCAACAGGTTCCTGGAAGTCCAGGACCTATGGACATGCTAGGCCTCTTGATGGACTTCACCCACGTGTGAGATTTGAGTCCGAATATGTTACTCCTAGATTGGATTTGTGCCGACCTTTTCGGGTTAGCTTTCCCTCCAGGCGGGGGTGGGATATGGGGGATCCAACATGTGGTTTTGACATCGGGTTATACACCGACAGCTAGGGTTGCCATATTTGAAAAGTGAAAAAAAGTACATTGATGAAAAAAAAACAGTACTTTTCAAAAAAAACAGTACATTTTTGTATTTATTGTTAACATAACTTTACTTCAATACATCACATATTTACTTAAAATAAGTTAATACACCGAACCAAATAGCGTAGGTAAAATCAACAAAAAAATTTTTGTAGATCTTTAACGAAATTTTGTCAATTTTTTTTAAGATTTAACAAATTTTATTCAAATCAACAAAATTTTGTCAAGTCTACATCCTCTAAAGAAGTAAAATTGACTTAATTTCATCAAATTGACTAAATTTCGTCAAATTGGCTAAAATTATTAGTTTGGACGCCATTACTTTTTGCATTGGGCAGTGTCATGAAAAAAAATTGTGTTTACAAACATCCATTGCTTGAAAAATAAACAAACCAAACTTATATATGTACAAAGAAACGAAGTGGAATTAATACAGGGAGATTCAAAAAATATATATAAAAAACTATTGTACACACAAAAAAACATGGTTAAAAAATATATATTCTTTGTACACGCAAAAAAACTTGTTTATATAAAAATATGTAAAATATACAAAAAAACAGTACAAAAACAGTACAAATCCAAAAAAACAGTACTTTTGCGTACTGTTTTAGGTGTTGTGAATAAAAACAGTACATTTTTCAAAAAACAGTACATATACTGTTTAAAACAGTACGAATGGCAACCCTACCTAAAGCTCAAAGATGAGTTGTGGTGTAGGCTCCGGGGTCTTTTCGGGTGAGTGTAACTTGTGGTGTTCTTTCAGGCTACCTGATCATGCTACTGTTTTCCAGGCGGAAATTCTGGCTATCAGGGAAGCCTGCAGACTCCTGTCTGAAAGGGGGCCTCGAGGGACAGTGGGAATCTTCGCCGATAGCCAAGCGGCTTTAATGTCCCTGAGCACGTACGTCACATCCTCTGCTCTCGTTGGTCAGTGCAGGGAGGAACTGTCCAGGCTAAGCTGTCTATCCCAAGTTACTCTAGTTTGGGTCCCCGGCCACAGAGACCTCTACGGTAATGAAACGGCAGACGAATTGGCAAGGGCAGGACCTGCCTTAAACGTCTCCACATCGGTGTCAGTCGCTGCACCGCTGGGGACTGTTAAGGGGGAAATTTTCCGGCACTATTTTCGCAGGGCGGGGGACAGGTGGCATAATTTGGATACCTGTAGGACCGCGAGACTTACGTGGCCCAACTACGACCTAGAGCGTACAAACTCTCTCCTGAGCAGGAGCAGGAGGGATGTCTCGAGGCTGACGGCTGTTTTGACCGGTCACTGGCTGATTGGTAGGCATGGCATTAGTCTTGGGATTGTGCGCGGTTTGCATTGTCGCACCTGCGGCATACCGGGCGAGGAGGAGACTCTGGAGCATCTTCTCTGCGATTGTCCGGCGCTGCAGAATATTCGACTCCGGATCTTGGGTGACCATATACTGGACGACCTCTCGCTAATACCACGTGTGGGATTCGGTGATCTCATACGTTATCTTAACCGAACGGGGTGGGTCTAGTACTCCGGATACTAGTTCCTTACGGGTAGTGTGGTCTCTTCAAAACGGAGTCGCTTTTTGACTCTACTTGATGCTCACGAGTAGCGTGAGCTGCCACTTAAACCAACCAACCAAGTGAACATGAGCAATTTTAAGAGCAATCTACTAAAAATCACGATATTGTTTGGAAATCCCTACTAATCAAAATAAACTTGCGAAGTCCTTAAAAATTTCAACATAATTTACGATTTCTGTAGGTACGTCTGCTTTTTAAGAATTCAAAAGTGGTCAAGTCTTTTTTTATTAACGCTCAAAGTTAATAATTCTCAAAAAGTCGTTTAAGTTAGACTCAAAATGTTTCATTCTTAAGGGTATATTATTTGATGCTTACAAAATAGAAATGCAAATCGCGTAATATAAACTCACTACACTTGAATTAATTTATATATAATTTATATTGTGTTATATATAGTTTATACTGTGTTAATATTTTGAAACCAAATTTTTTTCAATTTTCACTTTTTTCAGTTTTATAGCCAGCAGAAAACACCATAAAATTGTGCGCGGTTTGGTGTATGTCGCGATAATGTGCCATACATACAAACGAAATAAGAGCTCCAAAAAAATTTTAAAAATAAAGGTGAATTTATTTTAATAAAAGTTATTTTCGCGAGGCACTACCACAGTTATACTGCAAGGTGGTCCGAATATGGTGTAATATTAATAATAAATTATATTACATGTTTCTTTAAAAGGCCGCTGTTAAATTAAATTTTTTTTATTTTTCCTGTTTTTTCATAAATTTTTATCAGTAAGCATTCGTGTTGATCCTTACTATGCATTTTAACGTACAAAAATTACGAGCATAAGTTAGATTGAGCGATTTACGCGCAGTTTTAATTTAACATATTTTGTCACGGCACACTCAAATTGTTGATGGAAATACTGCAAAAATATAGAAATCGCATATTTTTTTCAATCCCTATATTTTTTTTCCAATCGCTATAATAATGTCAAATTTTGTGCCTAAAAAAGATGTTGGGAAGTCTGATAACCTTCTTTCATTTGAAGAAAACGGCTGCTGAAAATTATCGATTGTTGGTAGCAGCTTACGATCAACGTACTCAAAAAACTTGTGAACAATGGTTTGCGCTATTCAAAAGTGGTGATTTCGACACAGAAGACAAGAAGAGGCCTGGTCAGCCGAAAAAGTTTGAAGATTAGGAATTGGAAGTATTACTCCACGAATATTGTTGTCAAACGCAAAAAGTGTCACACAACACGCCATTTCCCTACGTTTAAAAGCAATAAAATGGACAATACTTTGAATAATGTATCGTTTTGTTATTATAACAAATGCATTTTTCGACATTATTAACTTGTATACCCAATATAAAAATTTTTTATCAGCTATATATTTCGCGGAAATCGCAATTTTTAGAAAAAATACAGCGATTGTTCAAAAGGTCACTATACGAGATGCTGATTTGTAAAAGACGTTTTTAAAAGCTTAAAATGAAGCACGTACTTAGCTCTTAAATGGTTTAAACCTTAAAACAATATTACTTTTCCAGAAATGGATGTAATTAAAATTTGAAGACTTTAGCGGCATTCTTTCAAATTGATGGAAGCTAACGGATTTAAGTTGCTTGTATCTAAGGCTATATACGTTCAAAGCGGAATTAATGTGCCGTAAATATTTCGGCTTATTTTAAAAAGTTTTATTTTAATATTTTTTCTTTCAATTTTGACTCCATCATAAATTAGGCGGTCCCTGTTCAAATTGACAAAAGTGAAAGTATTCAAGTTACTAACATCTAGGGCTATTTGCTAAGTGGCAATAATTTGCCGTCAAAAATAATTTTACTTTTTTTTAATCTCAAAATTCAAACCTTTAAAAACGCTAGTATTTTTCACATGTTGGATTGAGTTTATACCCCATGCAGAACAACCATTTAGTAACACAGACCATGACAAAATAATACGAAGTAAAGGCATTAAGCAGAAATAGGGTTTTTTATTTGACTTTCTGCAGCACAGACTTTACATTGCAATCAAATAGCCGTAGCTTGGTTTTCCGGCTTATGTTGTTTGACCGCCAAACTTTGTGAAGCGATTGAAAAGCTATTATTGGCTTGTTTATGCGTGACTTTATGTCATCATCGGAGCTACCATCTTTAGTAATTTTACTTCCAAGGTAGGAAAAAGACTCAACATCTTCGATAACGCAGCCATTTAGATTCAGAGCTGTTGCTACGTTCGTTCCAAAGCGCATTAGTTTGGTTTTTGAATATTAATTTTAAGACCGATTTCCGCAACGTTCGTTGAAAGTCTGTGCAGTTTGTTTTCAATGTCACTGAAATGGTGTGTCATTAGACATATGTCGTCAGCATAATCAATGTCATTTAGCCGTTCGGTGAGGTTCCATCGAAGACCATTTGGAGAAAAAGAAACACTTTCCGTGCCGTTGAACCGGACACGGCCTGCAGAATCTCTGTAGAGTTCACGAATGAGTAATATGAGATTGTAGGAAATGCCTTTGTCAGATAGGATTTTTCACAAAGCATCACACGAGACAGTGTCGAATACGCGTTCAAAGTCAACAAATAGCAGGTAGAGATGTGTGTTGTATTCTTTGGATTGGTCGACCAACAACGTGGCCATTACCTTTGCTATGGAATTAAGCAGTGTGATACACCTCCAATTCTTACATTCCTTTAAGTCACCTTTCTTGGGAATTGTAATGACAACGCCTTCGTTCCATACATCAGGTATTTTGCATGTTGTTCAGACATTATTGATGATTGGGGTGAGTGTTTCCTTCTGATAATTTTGGTGCACCCTATTTTAGAAGTTCAGCTAGTATGTTGTCAGGACCACAATATTTTCCATTTCTGGAAATGAGGGAGGAGTTGCTGAACTATCATGTCTTTGGTTTAGTCTTGAGCATGTTGACAGATCTAAGGTACCAGTTGGGACAGGTACTATATAACTATTCGTAAAGAATTCACTACATCTAGCTGTTCGGAAGGGGCAGTGATTTCCATTTCTGTCTTTAATGGTCGCCGTGCTTCTGATCGTATTACAGCTAAGGCTCTTTGTTGCTGCGTATTCTAGTCGCATATTCCCGATACTTGCTCAACTTCTTCAGCGATGTTGTTATAGTAGCGTTCTTTATCTAGGCGAACACATTTTTTACAGTTGAGGCTAACTTGGTTTTTAAGCTCTTTGCGATTTTGTATTTCAGCCCATGTTCTATCGCTTAACCAGGGCTTTCTTTGGCTTTATACACAACCAAGTACAGATTGTGTGCTTTGGCTGTATGCAGATACTATGTCTTGCCATGAGTTTTCTTCAGCATTTGGATTGTTTAGATGTGTCCTCAGGGACCAATTGTACATTTCAACCTTTGTTGGGTTCCGAATCCTTGAAATATTATATTTAGGAGCTTTCTTCCATTTCTTCATAGCAGCCGGTCGAAATCTAAAAGTACCTACCAAGAGCAGGTGATCACTATCGATGTCTGCATCTCTGCGGTATATAGTTAGAACTTTTTTTTGTTTTATAAAGTACTAAGAAATTAAGTCCTTAACGCAGTAACAGTTTATAAGAACAATGATTTTTTTCGGGAGTTTTTTTTTAATTTTCAAAAATGTTAAAAGGTTTTTACCTACATAATAAAGTTAGCAGACGAATAACTTCTTATAAATCAACTTTTCGTAATCACTTATTAGTTAGGTGGTTTGGGGTCTAAATCATTTCATAAGAGATTTCGAAGTCTTTGACTTAAATTATAATCAAAAAATTGTTTGAGGCAATGCAAACTAAAAATTAAATATGTCTACACAGAAAAAACTAAAATTGAGTTTTAATTAAAATATTTGTTGATTCAGCAAAAGTTTAACTGAATTCCGTCGTGTTGATGCAATTGTAGTAACAACTAAAATTTAATTAATATTATTTCCAATTACATATAGTTTTATTCACATCTATTAAAACTTTAATTGAATATTGTTTACTATTGGGAAAAATTACAAAATTTTAAAAAAATCACCAAAATTGTAAAAAAATCGCCAAAATTTAAAAAAATCGAGACCATTTGAAAAAATCGCAAAATTTGAAAAAAAAAGCCAAAAATTAAAAACAATCCTCAAAATTGCAGAAATTTAAAAAACTACCAAGATAAACGCCAAAATTCGAAAAAAATCACTAAAATTAAAAAAACGCGAATTTTCAACTTTAAACGATGTTTTAATTTTGGCGACTTTTTAAAATTTTTGCATTTGTTTCAATGTTGTTATTATACGTTATAAAAACTGAAAAATTTTTTTATACCAAATTCATTTTCAATTAAACAGTTAATTGAAAGTAAGTTTGAAATCGAACAAAAGTTTAATTGAAATTTTTTTGACAATGATTTTTTCTGTGTATTCTGACATAATCTTTTAAAATGGAGATACCACTAAGACTCAAAATTAAGTTTACTTGTGCCGTAAAAGTCGTTACTTTACTTACAGTGCAATCTTTTTATTTAAATTTGATTTGCTACGCACGCATCTGGTAACATAGTTTTCAGTATTTTTTTACAATATATACGATATACGATATCTCATATATTTTTTTAATTTTTTTAAAACAAATTTAAGCCTCGAACTTTGATCGATATGCATAATGTGTTAACGTGGTCCAATGTGACTCTAATTTTCTCAATTTTTTTTTAGACTAAATGTAAACAAATTTCTTTTGGCGCTCCTTGAAATGCGACATTTTAAAATCAAGCAGCTAAACCAGTCTTTGTGTTATAACGATGTAGTTTTTTTAGGCATTTTAAATGGTTTTTATTTAAAAAATTGATTAAAGACAATTTGAAAAGCGTTCGAAATTGTCCAAAATATAAATCAAAGTGAATTGGAAATACATAATTTAGTTTAAATAAGACCTGGGCGATGTGAGGTATATTTTTAAATTTTCCAATTTTATATTTTTTCTTTATTATTATTTCTTTCAGACTACAATCAGGCTTGCTTGTAAAATTTACGATTTTTTTAATACAAGACATGAGTCGGATATATGAAAAAAGGGGAAAAAATAGTGAATAATTTGTTAAAATAATTCAAATAAGTGGCAGCCTGGGTTCACGACATAGTGTCAAAATGGTTTTCAAAATGTGTGTTTTCTCGAGCATTTTAACACTGTTTTTAAATAAGTCTAAATTACCTAAACTTTAGACATATTTTCATACAAAGATTCAAAATAAATACGTTTTTCATATATTTTTGCTGCTTTATCACCTATCCGAATTTAATTTCAAAGGAAACCCATCGGAAAAGCTTCCTTATAAGTGTCCGGCAAATTAATCCAATTAATAATTACGTTCTATTTATATACCTAGACATTGCAAAATAATATATATTTTGATATTATATCATATTATTTTAGATAAAATTGTATATTACCCCATGCAGAGTCACACTACAAAATTTGTCAATTATATTTTGGATGTAAATAAGTATTACATCAATACAATAGTACAATTAATTGCATCATTTTGTGTATAATTTTATACACAAAATTTACCGCAATTTTTGTCTTTTGAATTGATTTCTTTCTGCTTCTTAACCCTAAAAAAAGAATTTGTTTTATTTGTAACATTATGAGTTCTTAATTAAGTCTAAGATTTTTTTCAATCTAAAACTCTAAATTTAGTTCCAACGTTTTTTCCGTGTTTGTTATTCAATGGTGTAAGTTAATAAATTCCGCAAAATCTTCATTTTCATTATATTATTTTATATTTTTTATTTTTGAATATAATAAAATTTCCAAATGCTATGGAATTTGTTACAAATTATAAAGTTGTAAAGCTTTTGCAAGTGGCTAAAGTCTAAAAGGATTAACAGATATTTCGGATTTTCATGACGTTTTAAAATCAAAAACTGGATACAACTATAGCTTATTTTGTATATATCAGTATCAGTTCAGATATAAATTTATATCGCTATATAAAATCGTATTAAATTGTATCGTGTCATTATTCGGATGTTATTTAATTATTATGCCCATTTCTCGGATAAAACTGTATTAAGACTCATATTAAATTTCGTATGATTTTATAAAGCATCATATTAATTTTAATCGGGTTATTAGAAGTTGAAATTTTTTACTTTTTTTTACATTTATCAAGTTTTAGCTACCCTAGACGTATATTAGCACATAAAAATATAAAGTAAGCAATTTTATTTTTCGCGGTTTTCAAAAAGTTTTCCGCATAATCCTTTTTTTATTTAATTAAACTAAAAATTAATATTTAGCTAAAAATTTAATGTAATTAGACAATAACGATGCATATCCAACTTAAAGTACACAAACGTTTTCAAATTTGACGTGTTTCGCGGATTGTGATCAAACAGATTAAAGCATTTAGTTAGTCTCTTTACAGGAAGAAGATGTCTATATCGCGTTGTTTCGCGATATAGACATCAAAATTCGCAAAATAATGAACACAATAAGTAAAAAATGAAAAAATGCATTTTAAGGAAATGTACTTTATGCGGGAGGTTTTTGTTTCAAAATGACCTGAGAAAGCGATTTATATTATTAATACATGATTGCCCATTACGTGTAGGTAAAAATTTAGCAAACAAAAAAAAAAAAAAAAAAAAGCTGTTACTCTAGTGTGCAAATAAAAAATATGTAATCAAACTAAAAAATCGAAACCCTACTTTTTAACACTTAAACGTGAGATAAGAACTAAACAAATACGTGTCTCTTTTTCTGCTCCTTGTCAACATATTCAAAGTTCATTAAAATCTTCGTGTTCTGGTCGGGATACCTCCCTTGTGACTAAGAAATGGCCGAATTATTTCCAAAACGTTTGTGATATATCCCACTGTGCAGTGGTAAAAGAAATTTTGCTACAAAAATTTCATAAGCAACGTTCATCAAAGTAGGTATATAGTTATTAAAAATTTGTTTAAGTGTACATGAGCAACTAACTATTCTGTGCAACTAACAATTGTACTTTTGCATCGTAGAGACTGTATATTAGGGGGTTCAACATTTTCAATTTGGATTTTTACAACTCTTAAAGAAGCTGAATATGAAAACTTATGACCCATAACATTTTTGATAATTTTTTGAAATTGGGTATGTATTATATGTATATATTTTTTTCTCCAGCGGTTTTGTTTTCACAAAATCAAATAAATTAAAACCCAGTTGTTTCATTCTACTAAAAACAATTGTTTGGAGTACAAATTATTAGTTTAAGGGCCGTTATTACAACTTGCCTTTAAAGTAAATGTTAGTAAAAAGTAACTTTAGCTAAAGTGAGGAATAAAGTGAGCTATAATGTTTTTCTTTATTACAACTTCCCAATAAAATAAAATTAATATTTCTGATAATGTGGCAGCACCAAACTAAAAACCGATTTTTGGTTTATGAATTGGTTTATAAAAATACGTAGTGGCAACGTACTTTTATTTATTTGTTTACAAACAAACAATAATTTGCAAAATTCGGTTGTGAAATTCGGTTGTGAAATTCGGTATTTTCTCCTTCTTTTTTATAGAGCAGAAAATGTGGCATCTTTAAACACATAAACCTTACGTTGAAAGTTAAAGGCAACAACATCTTCCCTTTAGCTTATCGGTCACTTTTAGCTTAAAATATACTTATAATAACGAAAAACTAATAATCTGTCAGATAACATCCGAACTTAAGCTATTGGCAAGTTGTAATAATGGCCCTAAGGGACACTACTCTGATGATCTTAAAAGTATAAATTCATAATTTTCAAAATTCAAACCTCAATAACTTAAGATATAGACATCGTAATGGCAAGAAATAAAATTGTTTGGATAGGTCTTTTTGAAATACAGTAGAGTACTGTTTTAACGAACTCGCAGGGATCGGACAATTTAGTTCTTTATAAGCGAAGTTCGCTATAAGCGTGGTAGAAATTTTGCAAAATTAATAAAATTACAGGATTTCTATGAAAACTCGTAAAAGGGTCTAACATATTAGGTCGCTATATAAAAAGTTCGCTATAAACGATACAGCAGAAAAAATGGATTGCTTGGAAGTACATTTGTAAGTGATAGATTTGTCGTAAGTGCTTGCATGTGAACATATATAAGTCATGATTTTTGTTTTGGTCTACCAAAAGGCGCATATTTTAAAAGTTTTTAAAGTAATTAATTCACTTATGAATACATACATGTTATTACGTTCACTTTACATTAATGCTTCCACGCAAGTGGTTAAATTAAATAAAACAAATGTTGTAGCTTCTTGTATTGGTTTTCAGTAAGCATATATAAACAGTATATTAAACAAATGAAAAATAATTGCATTACTCTTTTGCATTATTGAAAACTCTACTACAGATTCGGAAGCAGTATACTGCTTCCAAAATTCGAAAAATTTTTTGCTATGGGACGTTCGTTATAACCGTATTATTTTGTATGAAATATGGTAGTAAATGCGTTGGAAAAGAAAAATCGTTCGTTTTAAAAAAAGTTCGTTATTACCAGTGCTCGTTATAAGCGAACTCCAATGTGTTTTACTTATTCAGTTATCAACATATTTACATACTTTTCACCTAAATTTCATATAAAATAAGAGAAAAAAAGATTTTGTTTGAGGTTTTTAATTTGTAATACTATACTCAGACAACAAAGTTAGTAGAAAAATCTGCAAAAAGGTTTTCAATTTCACTTTACTAATTTTGTACTAATTTTTAGTACAATATATTTTCTTTACTAATTTCTGTTGCTGATTTCAGCAAAACATTTTACTAATTTTTCAAAACCGAGTGCTAAAATTGGCAAAAAGTTTTGCAAGTTTAAAAAATTTTATATTTAAAAAAAAATTTACCCGGATAAAATAAAACCTATACTTATAAAACAAATTGGCCAAATATACTATTATATATATTAGTATAACAATAACTAACTTTCATCATATTGATGAAAATGATTCATAAATAGTGTGTCATCAATTACACAGGCCGACAAAATTTGGTGAAATTTTTCTAAACAAGGTTTTCGACGTGTTGAGTCCGAATCTGACCTAAGAATATCCCAATCAAGTCAGGTTTTCTAGATATTCTAACCTAAACATTTGAGGTCGTGTAACTACCAAACATTTTTTTTATTAAAAAGATCGGTACGGTATCAATTTTCTTGCAAAAACTTGTTAACATTTTTTCATAAAAGTGTAGTAATAGTATATAATTAAGTATTTTAAAGTTTGAAGTTTGAATTTTAGAAAATTTTAATTTTTACTTTTAAGGTCATCAAAGTGTCCCTTAAACCCAATATTAGTACCCCAAATAATTTATTTCAGTAAGCTGAAACTCATGAGTAGTGATTTATTTGGTTTGGTGAAAACAAAACCTCAGGAGAAAACAAAATATTTTTTTTTTGTTAATTTTTTTGTTTTTTGTTCTCAAAATCCATTTTAGCGATCCCTACTTCATTAACTTCATTAAAAAAAATTTAAAAATGATCAAAAATCGTTTGGGCCATCAGAAGATACTTTTGCGAAAATCATCGGCAAGTAGCATGTCTTCATTGTATGTGAGTATGTCCAATGTAGCCCAAACCACCCATCGGTATTTTGTAGTAATGATAACTATGTATGTATGAGTGTCTGCATGTATTAGTTAAGCTCATACTTCTACAAGTATTGGAAACAACTTGAAAGCTATTGCGAGAAATATTCAAATCGTTGTGACGTGGACCGTAAGTATGCAGACGCACACATACCCACACTACCATAAAAAACACGCCAGTCACTAGAATATTCACTTGTAAGGACTGACATCCGTAGATAGACAAATAAGTTTAGAGAACAACTTAACAGAGGATGGTAAGAGCAGTGCCTTTAAAATGACCAATAGTGTTTCGCGCACAATAAATATATGGACAAAAATAAAATGTATTCGAACCCAGGATATAACTCTTTTAAAGTACACTGTCCAAATTACTGTGGGGCCTCTGGTGCTCCGATGCATATAAAACCGACGAGAAAATGATTTTGGTGTAATTCCGCACAAGCACTGTGCTATCAAGAACCTGCACCCACTTGTTGTGCAAATAACTTCTACACCATTTCCACATGTTATTCAAAAAATAAAAAATGCGATTTTAAAATTGTAATTGATTTTAAAAAAAACACAAATGTAATTTCAAATTTGCAAATCAAATTCAAAAGATTCTACTTGAAATTCAAAAAAATATCAATTGAAATTCAAAAACCTAATTTGTAATTCAACAAATACCGTATGTTATTAAAAAAAATTAAAAACCCCATTAGAAATTAAAAAAATACCATTTGATATTCAAAAGCTACCAAATCTAATTAAAAAAATACCAAATGTTATTAAAAAAATACTAATTGTAATTCGAAACAAAATAAAAAAAAACACCGTAATAAATAAATACAATTGAAATTCAAAAATACCAATTCAAAAAATCCCAAATGTTATTCAAAAAATCCCAAATGTAATTCAAAAAATAACAAATGTAATTAATAAATAATAAATGTCATTCAAAAAATACCAAATGCAATTCAAAACATATGAATTGAAATTCTCTTGATAGTTTTTGAATTAAATTTGAATAATATATATTTTTTTTTTTTAATTTCATTTGGTATTGTTTGAATTACAATTGTTATTTTCTTATTTTAATATTATTAACATTTGGAATTTTTTGAATTTCAAATGGTATTTTTTAATTTGCATTTCCTATCTTTTGAAAAACTAATGTGCTTTTTTGAATGACATAAAGTATTTTTTGAATAACGAATTTAATTTTCAAATTACAATTAGTGTTTTTGAATTACATTTGGTATTTTTTGAAAATCAATTGTGAAATTACTGTTTGTATTTTTTGAAATTAATGTGTGATTTTTTTAATAAAAAGTGGAAATGGTGT
Source organism: Delia radicum (assembly GCA_021234595.1). Classification (NCBI taxonomy): domain Eukaryota; kingdom Metazoa; phylum Arthropoda; class Insecta; order Diptera; family Anthomyiidae; genus Delia; species Delia radicum. The sequence goes on from CM037851.1 coordinate 133,125,830, forward strand.
AGTGCTGGTAAATTCGGTTACTTCCCAGCAAAACCTCACACAAGTGTGTGATTATATAAAGAAGATATATGTGAATACAATTCATTACACACATGTCCAAATATCGACACTCATTTTTTAACAAACCTTATTTTTTGAAATATTTTATAAAGTTGCCACATGTCTTAACGCAAGTGTTCAATTATGCACAAATAAAAAAATAAAAAAAGATTAAAATCAACTAATGGTGGAAAAGATAAATAAGTAGAAGGAACATTATCTGTTTAAATGTATTTTTTGTGTTTGTCTAAACAATCAAATTATTTTTATTTTTCTTTTATACTTTTTTGACATACAGAGAACTTAATCACACTTTTCATTATACTTGTGTGAAGTAAAGTATAAACACATGTGTGATATTGTGAAAATGTTTTTTATTGTATAATTAGTTCGTTTCTGCATAAAATTTAATATTACAAAATTTTTTCTAAAAATTTGATAATTCAAAAATAATATTCGATATGAAAATTAAAGTAGTAAGTGGTTACCTCGATGGGCATGCCCTTGTTAAAATATTAGGATTTGTAATAGAAAAATAACATGTTACCTCCTTATTACAAATAGTTTATTTTTTCAACATACACTTATAAAATATTTCATGTTTAAAATTTTTAGTTAAAAACTTTTAAATTTAACACCCAAATTCAAAAAAAAAAAAAAACTTATTAAATTTATACTGGAGGTAATATATGTTTTGTAAGATGTTACTGGAATGGAAATGCCCTTGTTAAAATAATAGGGTTTGTAATAGACAAGTATCCAGTTACCGACCTTAATTTCTTATTCCCAAACTTATTACCGGGTAAAAGAAAGTTTTATTGGGTTTTTAATGCATTATTTTTTTTATTGGTGTGTATTCGATACTATTAACGGTTCTTAATTTTAAAATTCACGTTTATTTTTTATAAAAATTCTTTGAAAATTATCACTTTTGGAATTTCAAATTTTAAAAAAATATTCATAAACTTTTTTACAAACTACGAATATTTAATGTTTTTTAAAGTATTTTAAGTTTTTCTTTAAACTTTTCTTCTATTATAGTTGTGTTTTAATCCTAATTAGTGTAAAGTTTTTCCGTCCGAAATATAACTCTGAAAATATAAAGAAGTTACTTTTTAGTATCGAGTGCCCAAAAAAAAGACAAATACTCTAAACCTACTACTCATTAGTTTATTATCACTGAATTCACTTTAAATATATCAGTAATTTCAAAAATGTTCGACACTTGCTAAAACTGACTTTAGATGCCTCTCTTTTCTCAAGATTTGAGAAAAACTATGAACAGGGTAAGGTATACTATACTTAAAAGTCTAAACTTAAATGGCAATTTAAAAGTTAAAAAATTTGAAAAATTACTTAGAAACTTAGAATTTAATTTTATTTTTTGCTTATAGTTGTCAACTTTCACACTCGAACCAATACAACACGAAGTCAATAGACCTGGGAGATACTTTCACTTTCACTGTATGGTAGTTTACAAGTGAACCCGAAGCTTTTCGTATTTTAAATGTTCGCAGTTTTTCGCATAAGGTTTTGCGTCGTTAAATGGAATTGAGTTTTGAACACAGTATTTTATACTGATTGATAACGCTAATTTCTTTTATTTCTGTAACTGTATTTTAGGGGTAACGATATTTGAGTTATTTTAGAAACGGAGTTTTTAGCGTTTTATTTTGGTAACGGTATTTTCAGGATTTTAAGTTGTTTCGGTGACGGTATTTTAAGGCTAACTTTATTTTAGATATTCAGGTAATATCAATGAACAATGCACTTTTTAGTCTCATTATGTCCAAATTCCAATGAGTGGCGAGTTTATGATCAATTTTTGGGAAGATATATCTAGCTATTACTTCCTGTCCGATTAATCAGGTAACGTTTTTATTGTTTTCGCATTTTTTTTCATAAAAAACACGACGGACTAAATTGATAAAGATCATATTTCTCTGCGTACAGCGGCGTTTTTTACGATCACATTCCGCTTTGCGACAACTAAATTGCTATATCAAAATATACATTAAGTAAAAGATTATAATGAGCTTAATACTGAAATCAGTGGTAGAGATGTCACAAATATTCGTTCATATTCTGGTGTCTGGGATATATTTGCTATTCGATCGAATGCCGAATATTAGCACTATCCGGCAGAATTATAAATCTCTATATAAATAATGTTGTATTGTTTGTGTGTTTGTCTTTCCAGAGCTTCCAGGAGCCACCATTTGGCTTCGAAACCGCTTATAGTACTAACGACCAGAGAGAACCTAAAGCAGTCGGATTTTTGATATTTGGTCTAGGAACGTGGCAAAATCATTTTTGCAATATATAGACTTCTATAGCTATCATTAGAAAGGTAAGGCCGTGGATATTAAAAAGGTGTGTTTGTTTGTCTTTCCAGAAAATTCTGAAGCTCTCTTTTGACTAAGAAGTTTTGAATTTAAAATATTTATATTCCTAACAACGTAAAAGAACATAGTTAGGCAAGCTTTCCAATTTTCGCTCTGTGGGTGTGCCAAAACTATTTTACAAATTATACCGCTTTATAAAGCTAATTGGTATTTTATCTTTTTCAGAACTGCATTATGATAAAGTTGAGAATCACAGTCTGCTTAATTTTGGTGACCTAAAATTTTTGTGTGACAGTTACCTAAGGACTTAGCTAAATCAACAGAATTTTTGGATTGAATCAACAGAAAATGCATGCTGATTTTGACAAGAGGAAGTTCCATATTTATTACCGGGAGTACACTGAACCAAAAGTCGCAAGTGAAGTCAACATAAAATTTAAGCTTAACTTTCGACAAATTTTATTGTTAAAACAACAATTATTTTATTCAAATTGATGTTGTTTTATTCAGTTGATGTGAATACAAAATTAAATTTTCCTCGTTGTTCCGTTAACACTTACCCCCACCCAAGTAAACAACATAAATTGGCTATGAACTCAAAAACATGAACGAGTTCGCCAAATCTCCATCAAATGGCGCGCAACAGCTGTGCTAAGAAGTATTATCTTGCGCAATTACCTTGTTGCAATATTTGAAGCCCAACATATTTCGCCACCCTTAATCTCTACTCTATCCCGTTTTCAAAGACAGCAACACAGTAATAGAAGAATCGTGCTTCTCGTAAAAATAACAGAAGGAGCCTCTGGTGGCCCGCGCTTAGTTAGCATATTATCAACTACAACCTACAAAAGCGTATTTTTTAATATAAAGCTGGTTGTTTTTACATTATCAAACGTCGATATTAACACATGTTGTCAAAGTGAGTTATAAATTTCAAAAACTTTGAAATCTTTTTGACAAATAAATATTGTCCAGAATTCATTATATCAGTTTTTTTTTTTGAAAATTGACTCATACCACTTTCAATATAAACGGTTTATTTGTGGGTTAATTTTTTCTTAATATTAACCGATTTTCATCAAATTTGCTCGTCCCAATCAAATGTAAACCAATAATATATGCTAAGTTTTGTCCGACCCGGATCAAAATTTGGGATATTCAACCAAGAAAATTTCGATAAAATTTGTATACAAGGATAAAGTATGATCAAACTTATTAATTGCTAATAATAATTATGAAATCAAAATAACCACAAAAAAATTACATCAGATTACTTTAGTAAAGTAATTATTTGCTGAAAAAGTACTATCAAAGTGCTTTTTCAGCAAAGTACAAAATAGGAAAAATTTCCAATAAATATTCACAGTTTTAGCAAGGAAGTTCAAACATTTTTTAAATAATTCGAGAAATTTTCGCTTTGAAAGTTACAAATAAAAATTGTGCATTTATTGTACAAATGGCATGAGTTCAGAGCATTTTTGCCAAATTTAAGACATATAACGAAAAAAGATCAGCTGGAAAATACAAATTTCTTGTACAGCTAAAAAATTTAATCGACAATCTCTCTCAAAACTGAAAATATAAAAAAATCTCAACTTATAAAATAGAGAAGCGGCGGTTTTGATACTGAAAAATAATAATTTTCTTCTTATTTAAATAAAATGTCCACATTTATTAAATATGTTGAATTTAACAGTGCCAAAAATAAACGCAATTTTAGAAACAATCTTTTTTTTGTTACAAAATATGTAATTCCGTAATTAATGTTACAATAATTGATCAAAAATTAGTAACAAAATTTTGCTAAAACTCAAAACTACTAAAAATTAGTTCAAAATGACGTTGACAAGGACTAATTTGCTAAAATTCGCAAAATTTTTTTTTTTTCAAATAATTAGTAAGAAAGAAATAGCAATAATAAATAGGTTGAATCTAAAAAATTTAGTTATATTTTTGATAAATTTATTACAATTGAAAGTAACATATTATTCTGCTAAAATCAGCAAACAAATTTTTAAATATTAGTTGACAAAAAAAAAATCAAAAAAAAATTTTTAAAGTTCTATTTTAGATTTTTTTTATGCGAATAATAATTCTATCTTTAGTTAGTCTCTTTACAGGAAGAAGAAGAAGAAAACATTTTTATTGAAAAATTTTACGGACACAAGGGATACACCAGACTGCCGCAGTTTCGTCCCCCTCCTGGGACTCGTCAGTGGTTAATTTATGTGTCAATTGAACAAAGTATTTTATATTGTTAATTTTGCTCTATATGAAAAACTTTTTATTTTTTGGTGTCGTACTGTGATTTGAACTCACAGTCTTAGCATCAAAGCTATGCATCGTAATCTCACCTCTTAACCAGTTGAGCCACGGTCGACACAGCGTTGACTGCGACTAAATTGGAGTTTGGTCACACTACGTACACACAAGTATTGTTTTGATCAGAAGAGACAGAATTAGCTAATACCAATGCACAATTCATTTCTCAACTAGAATGCTTTTTCTTCTTAATCCTATCTCTTTTTCACAAGTAATTATCACGTTTTATGATGCGCTTTATTCACATACAATAGTTGGATACCAAGTGTAGGTTAGAGATTGAGTCGCCGTTAAGCAAGTTTATTCAAATTTTATGTTAGAAAGTGTTTTGCAACCGTCAGACAATGACAATCGTAATTAATTTTTTATATTAATTACTGTAGAATATTTCTTTAGTTAGTCTCTTTACAGGAAGAAGAAGAAGAAAACATTTTTATTGAAAAATTTTTACGGACACAAGGGATACACCAGACTGCCGCAGTTTCGTCCCCCTCCTGGGACTCGTCAGTGGTTAATTTATGTGTCAATTGAACAAAGTATTTTATATTGTTAATTTTGCTCTATATGAAAATCTTTTTATTTTTTGGTGTCGTACTGTGATTTGAACTCACAGTCTTAGCATCAAAGCTATGCATCGTAATCTCACCTCTTAACCAGTTGAGCCACGGTCGACACAGCGTTGACTGCGACTAAATTGGAGTTTGGTCACACTACGTACACACAAGTATTGTTTTGATCAGAAGAGACAGAATTAGCTAATACTAATGCACAATTCATTTCTCAACTAGAATGCTTTTTCTTCTTAATCCTATCTCTTTTTCACAAGTAATTATCACGTTTTATGATGCGCTTTATTCACATACAATAGTTGGATACCAAGTGTAGGTTAGAGATTGAGTCGCCGTTAAGCAAGTTTATTCAAATTTTATGTTAGAAAGTGTTTTGCAACCGTCAGACAATGACAATCGTAATTAATTTTTTATATTAATTACTGTAGAATATTTCTTTAGTTAGTCTCTTTACAGGAAGAAGAAGAAGAAAACATTTTTATTGAAAAATTTTACGGACACAAGGGATACACCAGACTGCCGCAGTTTCGTCCCCCTCCTGGGACTCGTCAGTGGTTAATTTATGTGTCAATTGAACAAAGTATTTTATATTGTTAATTTTGCTCTATATGAAAAACTTTTTATTTTTTGGTGTCGTACTGTGATTTGAACTCACAGTCTTAGCATCAAAGCTATGCATCGTAATCTCACCTCTTAACCAGTTGAGCCACGGTCGACACAGCGTTGACTGCGACTAAATTGGAGTTTGGTCACACTACGTACACACAAGTATTGTTTTGATCAGAAGAGACAGAATTAGCTAATACCAATACACAATTCATTTCTCAACTAGAATGCTTTTTCTTCTTAATCCTATCTCTTTTTCACAAGTAATTATCACGTTTTATGATGCGCTTTATTCACATACAATAGTTGGATACCAAGTGTAGGTTAGAGATTGAGTCGCCGTTAAGCAAGTTTATTCAAATTTTATGTTAGAAAGTGTTTTGCAACCTATCTGTCGAATTCTGAAGTCTACAATTTTTTAGCAAACATTTTTGTTTATTTTAGCAAAATGTACTGTTATTTTCATTCAACAAAATTTAAGGAAAATATAACAAAAGTTTTGTTGATATTAAGAGTTTTTGTTTGCTACAAACATTTAGTAAAAGTTTTGCTTATTTCAGCAGAGTAAATTTATATTTTCAGTTAACTAAAATGGGACTCGAATATGCCTAAAATTTTGTAAGATTAACAGTTTGCATTAACAGTTTTATTTTTGCTGTTCTGCTAATTTTAGCATGTTTTTCTAAGACGTAACTTTTACCCTCATTTTTGGTAGCTTTTCTGCTATTTTAACAGGTTTATTTTTACGAGTGTACTTCACATTTCAAATAATTTCACGAGAATTTGTGCTGCGCTAATCAAACGAGGGGACGATGTATTGTATAATTATCACCACCACAAACACACAGATTTACACAATATTCTTTGCGAATTTGTATTTAAAATTATTTGTAAAGTTTATTTAATAAAATTTATTTATAAATCACTAAAATTAAAATCTAATAAGAATTCGATCAAAAAAGTCGCGAATTAAAATAGGAATGGGATTAGAATAAAAACTCATGTGTTTGCCAATTTAAAACAAATTTTTAATTTCATTTGTTTCACCTTTTATTCTCTCCTTTACCCCCTTTCTACCTTCTTTTTCCCTTTTAATTTTTTTCTTTTCGATTTTGGGAAATTGAGATTTAGTTGGCTTCACCGCTGTTTTTGGTTCAGTGTATAGGTGGTTAATAATAATTACTTAATAGGTGCGGAGTAACGATTTTGCTCCATATCGCTTAGTTTCCCTATTTTACGAATATTAAATAAAAATTAGAAAAAAAAAAAAAATCTATCTACAAGTGAGACTAAAATCAGAGACACAAAAACATTTTTTTTGTTGGACAACAATTGTATAATTTAACTGACAATTTTGTAATTTGAGAATCATGAATTACTAATTTTAGGTTGTAAAATTAGTTCAAGTAGAGCTGAAATTTGTTCATGTGCTAAAATGAGCCAGCAAAACTTTCTACTCGGTAATAAGTTTGCAAATAAAAAAATTAAGTTCGGCAACTGGTTACTTTTCTATTACAAATGCTTTTATTTTAACAAGGGCTTGCTCATTCTGGTAAAACCTTACAAAACACATAATATATGCAGTACAAATGTAATAATATTTTTTTTAACTTCATTTTTTTTATATTTTATGTTAAATTAAAATTTGAAAATTTTTAACTAAAAATTTTCAACATGAACTTTTTTATAAGTTTTAGATGGGAAAAGGAAACCTTTTTTAATATGAAGCTAACATGTTACTTTTCTATTACAAATCCTATTATTTTAACAAAGGTATGTCCATCGAGGTAACTACTTCGGTAATATGGTACTCCTCTCTTACAGGCTAAGAGTTATCAAAACTTTTTATTTAAATCTTTAATTTTTAGATCGAATATTATTTTAAAATTGCCAAATTTATAGTAAAAATTTAACTTTATTATATTAAATTTTATGTAGAAACGAACTAAAAAAAATTTGGCCTCATTTGCATAATGTCAGGTTAGTTATTAACTGGGACTTTAACTGACACATTTGTTGTTGTTTCCCATATAAATTTTTAATTAAACCGTTTTTTAAATTTTAACTGGACATTCAGCAATCGTACCTTAAACATGTGAATTTGGTGTTACTAATAGGCAGTTAGTATTACCAATAGTTGCGAAGCAATGCAAGGATAAGGAGTTTAACTTAATGCCAGGTAACATGTTCCGTAATACCAACCTATTTCCGAGGTTTTGCTGGGGAGATATCTAATAACTTTAGCTAAATAACAGATTTAAACGATAACAACTGAAAAAATTAGTTCAACAGCATTGGAACGCGTTTAATAGACTTTCGTACTAACTTTTTTTATGAGTGTAGAATAAAAATCTTTAAGTATTTATGTATTTGGAAAATTATTTTTATTCGTAATTCGTGCGATTAATCGATTAATTTTTTATTAATTTATAGTTTGATTGTTCGATCAAAAACTGTTGGATCGTTTAGTCGAACAAAATAAAAATATTAATAACCGACAACAGTAGTGAATAACTAAACCGAGGATATTGTTTTGCAAAAAAATTAAAAATCCGATATTTAGAATTTTAGACCAACACGTGCTACTGTGCAGCAATACATCGCCGCACAATGACCAGTGTATAATGTAGAAGATTGAATGACTGCTACAAGATGAGTGGAGACATACAATTCTTTGTCGGATTGAGGTGTGATGGCCTAGCCGGACTCTGAAATGTGGGACGCGGACATTATTTGTATTTGTTCAAAAGAAAGTACATATGCATATGGACATATATGTATGTACATGTATTGCTCTATTCATCCATTTACATGCATTCAAATCTATTAGAAGGAAATATAGGAAGTACGTGCTTTTTGGTTCACATTATATAACGATATGCTGAGACGCAAATTCGCGCTGGACGACATTAAGCATACATCAGCATTTGGAGGACATTTCTTATAGCAACGGCAACGACATCAGCTGTAGGTAGCAACATCATCAGCAGCAGTACAAATATAACTAGGACGAGAACACTAAAGTAAAACGATATGCAGTCAACATACAATCATACATATCATATGTATGTTAGCAACTACATACATTTACCGTCGAGAATGATGATGGTAAGTGGTTTGCACATATTTGCTCGTTTGATATTCAGTGAACACATATTCACACTGAAGAACATATCACGACAGGCAGCCAAGTATAAGTATGTTGTACATTGTTCGCCATTAGTCAGTCCTAACTAAAAAACTAACGGTTGTTTGGTTGTGCAAAGGAAGGGGTTCATATTGCCTTCCCATCTCATCACGCCAAAACCACCACACACACACAACTTAAGCCCAGTCATCAACCCAAGCCAAGTTAAACAATGCCAATGCAGAAAAACGGTCGAAAAGGTTTCTGTTCTCTTGTTGTTGTTGTTGTTGTCGATTTCTTCACATACGTCTTTTGGCACGGATGCAGTTTTCCATTTCGATGAGAATTCGCGATTGTGTGCATTCAAGTGGACATACAAGGGTTGCCATCCATATGAGATTTATTAGCATGTAATAAAGTATGTCAGTTGTGTTTAGCACTCACAATTGTTCAATGTATTTGCTGACAATACGAAACATTTTGTTATTGATGGGACACAAGTAAGCAAGTTAATTATTCTGGCAACCCTTTTCTTGACAAAAAAAAAAAGTCAAAGCAAATTTTGCGCCAAATCGCGTTTTTACATCTTCCATATTAGCAGTAGTGGTTTTTTGCCTTCAAACGTACTTGCATGTCCTCGACAAGTGGACTACATGCATGAACAGCAGCAGTCACCGCACAACGACAAAGGGCGTCGCACTCATAATAACTGATATCACTGCAGCATATTTTAAAATAAAAAGTAAAACATCCCCATTCCTAACAACACATCAGCAACAAAATACAATACAACTCGTTCAAGAAAGTAAACTAGCACATTGCTTGTTCTTCTGTTTCCTCCTCAGTTCAAAAATATATAAAATACTCCTCATATGGTACTTCAGCATTTTCCTGCTCAGTCAAGTGACTAACAAAAACCAAAATGACGTTGCGACATTTCGCGCCTTTTTTCAATACACTATACAACTTGCATATACTTATGTATGTAGCGTATGTACGTTCATTAGAGTGGTCCGAATTTAAAAAAATTTTGCAATTTTAAGGCATGTGGTTCGGAAAAGTTGAGCATGTGAAAACCATAGTGTGAAAAATAAATGTTTCTTACATATTCGTTATGTGATTGTAGTTTCGTCTTTTGGAAAATTCGTAAAATTTCTTACTGATATCGCATGATACCTCATACCACGCATATGGTCCCACAGTCATTACTTTAATTTTAATTTTGGAGAATATTTGGGCATTTTTTTCACTCATATCTCAAGTAGTATTAATAGCCAAATATTTTATGAACCTAATGTCCAGAGTTATAAAAAAATGGTTAAAAAGAAACACCAGATTTTGAAAGAAAGGCTTTAGGCTGAGATACCGAGAACTCCTGTACGAAAGTTATGCAGTTAATTTTTTTCTATAGTCGTAACGGCATGAATGATGACCATTTTTCATTAAAATGTTTGGTTATTATTTCTGTATTCAGTTTGGGAGTTATGTTCGTAGCGCAATGCCTGGGGAACTTACAAAAAATATATAGTTTTAAACCATTCACTTACTTACGGGCAATGCATAGTCAATTGCCCTTAAAATGTATATCCTTGGACTGGTTAAAGCAGTTTCACACATATTTTAAATTTAAAGTTTCCCACTAAAAGGGTATAGGCAAGCTGTCATGGGTCAGCTATTATCACGTTTCGCCCCTTCATAATGCCTGTTTTAGAAGGAGGAACCAACACACTAAAATACCAAATTTCTAATTTCAGCGTTTTGGCCAAACTTGTTCTTTGAACCCTAATTTTCACCACTTTCCTGGCGAAAATTCCAAAAGTACCTTATCATTTTAAGAAAGTTAATTATAAAGGGGGTTTGGACATTCATATACTCATAAAAAAAGCTAGTACAAATAGTTGAAAATTCAACTACAACGGAAAATAGTACCTTAAATTGCGCCAGCAGAGAAGATGAGAATCACAGACAAAATTAGCTCAACTGAATTTGAACCTTTCTTTTACAGTTTTATTAGTTTCTTGTTTTTATATACATCAAGATTATTTTTATGTTATTTTCGACTTATAACGAGCTTTCAACCTCCTTATATTTACAAAAATAAAGCAAATCAAACATATTAGCTAGGTTGATACTAGTATTTCGATCTGGCTAAATATCTCATCAGGACCTGAAGTTTTAGGAAAGCTAGTGCCTCCATTGTTTAGGCGTTGAAAAGTGGGGTAAAAAATTAGCCCATTCATCATGTTTGGCTAGGTGTAGGCATTTCTACCATTGGCATCGTCGGAAAAGAATTTCAGAGGTGCATCTGCTGATGTTTTGATTTTGTCAAACTTTGCGTTTCTGTTGTGGTTATTGTTAAAAATGTACTAATTGTTGGGTACTTTATATGAAGATGTATACTAGTATCATGACAAAATTTATATAACGTCACCTAAAATCCAAAAGGGCGTAGCTAACAAAAAATTCAATATTGACTTTTTGATTGATTACGATCACAAAATGTTCATAGGTTATATACAAAAATAAATATCATATCTATAAATCAATATATTTATTACACAAAAGTTGTGTACTAGTACTAGTTGGCTTTTATGTAATGACTTATAATGTTTTTTGTTGTTCAAGATCACATGTTTTTTGTTAAAAAAAACCGTGCACTCTTTATTTATTAATTAAAAAAACATTTTTAACTAATAAACACAAACAGGCTAAAGTCTCTAGTCATAATACACTGTGTTGTTAGTGTTTATTAAATAAACAATAACACTTTCTGACTATAGCAGTAGGGTCATAAGTTAATTTTGCCGCACTCTGTAATTTTCAAATGTTTGACTTTTAAATTTTAAAAAATTTAAACCAAAAGTTTATTTTTCGATCTTTTATCATAAATTACGATTGTGAGCAAATCATAAATAAAACAATACGCGTAATACGGTAAAAAATACGTTGATCTGTTTCCTTCAAAAAATATAATTTGGGTAAATGAATCTACCCCTTCTACATTGGCTCTCTGAAGAAGGACCTGTCAGTAGATAAAGTCTGCATTAAGTTAGCGGATGGAAAAAAGTTTTAATTAGTAATTAAACATTTTACGGTTCTTTGTTTAACAAAAACAAATGATCTTGAACTTGAATAATCTTGCTCATATCATAAATTATTTATTATTATTGCGAAGAGAGATTCCTTCCAATGGCTTAGTTAAATAAAACTATTGAAATGCAATAACTTTAATATGCTATTTAATAAATTGCAAAGATGGGAATATAAAATATTTAAAATTAATGCAGTTACCGTTATATCCAGGCATTAATTCGTTAAAAATTGTAAAGATTGTTCGACAATCTCTGTAAATATATGTATATTTTATGTTGTTGTAATAAAACAGAATCAGTTTTTCTTTTTTAACAAAAACAATAAATATAGTTGAGAAAATAATAAATTGTTAGTAACCAAAAGCCATTTAAAGAAAGTAAATCAAATAAAGCTCAAATGCAATTTCAGTTCGAATGGTATGACCTCCACTTTATATGTCAAATTAATTTTTTTATAGGAGTTGAAAAAAATGTTTTTGAAGACACTTGCTGAAATGTTGAGTCAATAAGCACGAACCAGCAAAAAATTGCAAATTTTACAACAGTTTAAGTTCGGTAATCAAAGGTTTAAAATGTTGACTTTAAAATAAATCAACCCTTTATTCCCGCTTTTACAGATGATGATACACCCACAAAAAAAGTTAGTAGAAAAATTAATGAAGCTGTTAATAATTCAACTTTGCAAGTTTTAAACTAATTTGGAGTTCACATTTAAATTTTTTTTTTTGGTAATCAAAACCAGCAGAGGTCGTTGTACTGTGATGTTTGCGTTTCAGCATTTGTTTTTTTTTTTATATTGTGTCAGTATAAAACAGGCAAGTGAAGTGAACGCGTAGTTATAAAAAAATAAATAAGCAAACGATTTTTTTTCTAAATTCAAGGAATGTAATAAGTGGGGGTAACAAATTAATAAGTGGGGGTAACAAATGTGTAAAATCTCCATTCACTCGAAAAATCCCCATAAAAATCGCCAGTCGGTATTTCAAAAATTAACTTGCCAAACGAGTATTAATATCGCGACTTTTGGCATGAAATCGCCACATCTGACAAACTTGGTCACTGTGTAAATAGTTCCGTATTCAGTGATTTTAAACCAGTGAAGTGTTACGTCTTCATTTCTACTGTCACAAAGTCGGTACATAAATTCCTTCAGTGTTGTGTCCACTTGGTAGCAGTCAAGGAACTGCATCCTTTGGTACTAATTGCCATGTTTTTATCCACTGCTAGATGTTTTGAACCAGTTCAATGACCAGTAGCAACTTCATCTGCAGCGACCCTAGTTGATTCAGTACACTTTAATGTTATATTACTTTTTCTCCAGTAACGTGATATATCTGGTACCAACCAGTGAATACTTTGTCACCATAACTATAGTCACGTGATTGGACATTTCACCCAAGTTAACACTTTCTGGTACACCATAGTTTTGGTGTCACCAGTAGCGTAACGTGCTCCCCAATCATACATCACTGAATTATCACTTTGGATCAATCGACCCTTCGTTTCCCGCAGGGTATTCCACTCAAACTACCTCTATAGAGGAGCACATATCTCTTAATATGTGACCAGTTTTCCTTCAAAATTTTTTCTCCAGTTCTACGACACGTACACCTACACCAATCGCGTGATAATTTTTGTTCCCACTGGTTCTGTTGCATATCACACAAATCCTAAAATGGTCATACTTTGACAATACCTACTTCTATATGACACACGCTGAATAAAAAGTGACAGGTTACTTGCTAATTAATTTTCGCATGCCCGGCGACATGTATCCCGTAGACCAGTGCAGTGGTATTTTACAAAACTATTCCACTCAAACTATCTCTATAACAGAACACATTGCGTTTAATATGTGACTAGTTTTCCTTCACCAGTCACGTGATAAGTTTATTCCCAGTGGTTCTGTAGCATATCACATAACTCCTAAAATGGTCATACTTTGACACTACCTACTTCTAACTTGTCCCGTAGCATATTCATTTCAGTCGGTACGGTGATATGTTACCTTTGTCAATTTATTCGAAACGTCACACAGTGCTTCACAGGTTGCAGTTGTCACCTCATATGACAAGCCCATGTTAAAAGTACCGGTCACTTTCATATAACAGAACCGAATCTAGGACTGGCTCATACACACAAAGATCTAGTCATGTGATTAGATTTTTTGGAAGCCAATTGAGACAACATGGTTAGAAAGAAGATCGGTATGATATATGTTAAATACTGATTTGCTTAGGGACGCATTTTCTTTTCTAATGTGAAAAATTAGCAACTTTCTTTCAACAAACAAAAAAAATTAATAATTGGTTAGCTAGTGGTGCCATATTACAGTTTTGAAAGACTCTCTAAAACCCCAATAATTTTAAAAATTCTCTAAAATCGTGAAAATCCGCTAGATCAAATTGTGTACCACAGTTTGATAGATATTTGGTTTAGCAATAAATAAAAATTATAATTTAAAAAAATTTAAACCCGTTAAGTACATACAAGGCGTCAAAGTTTGAATTTAAATGCCGAATACTAATACTATAGGGCACAATAAGTGTACAAAAACTTCAGAAAAACCTTATTGAGGCATCATTATATCTTCCTACCAAATTTCGTAAAAAAATTGCCATGGAATCGATGAGTGGTATAAAATGTGTTAATGCAGTATTCGAATTTTAAAAAATTATATGGGCTACTTCGAAAATTCTCGGTATCTCAAGGTTTTATTAATTGAGCTAAACGTTGAACAGGATTTGGAAGACTATACTTAAAAGATATGGCATGCAATGTTTCACGTTGAAGAGCCTTTAAAAGTTGAAAAATGCAAAAGATTACTAGAAACTTGCAATACTTTTTTCAATAATATAATTATATTTTTTGTTATAGTGGTTTACAAGTGAAACCAAAATTTTCCGAATTTTAAACTTTTGCAGTTTATCCCATACGGTTCTTACGCCGTGTAATGGAATTGAATTTTGATAGACCAATCAGTCTTTGGTTGAATATGTCAAAGCTGTTTAAAAAATTGTTTGTGAACAAATTAACCCTAGCCGGGTTTAGAAAACAACACAGCACCATTGAGCAAGTACACAGGCTAGTTACTGTTATCTGAATGGCTTTTGAAGAAAATAAATACTGCTCTGCTCTTTTTATTGATGTTTCACAAGCATTTGACAAAGTTTGGCATGAGGGTTTACTCTTTAAAATTAAACACTACCACCCAACACACACAAGCTCTTAGAAAGCTATATCACAGGCCTACAGTTTACAGTTAAAGAAACCAGCTTTATAAGTAACCGACAAAATATAAATGCCGGAATTCCACAAGGCAGTATTTTTGGGCCATTATAATACTTACTCTACACTTCAGATTTACCAAATGTTTATACCCACACTAACTTTTGCTGATGACACGGCAATAGCGTCTCAAAGATTACAAAACCACATCTCTCAGTTAGAAGCTTGGCTAGAGAGATGGAGAATTAGAGTAAATGAACAAAAAATGCATTCACATTACGTTTACCTTACGAAGAGAATCTTGTCCACCAGTTCGTATTAAAAAATATACCCAGGAACACACATGTTAAATATTTGGGCATTCATCTTGACAGTCGACTTACATGAAAAGCTCATATAGATGCTAAAATTACCCAAATAAAATTAAAAACTGTACAACTAACATGGCTTATAGGTAGAAGCTCTTAACTCAGCTTAGACTGTAAATTATTGAGTTACAACTCGATTATTAAACCCATATGGTGCTATGGTATGCAGCTATGGGGAAACGCCTCGGCTTCCAATGTTGAAAAATTATAGAGAAGGCAAAACAGGCTATTACGACTGATCACAAATTCACCCTGGTACGTGAGAAATTCTAACATACATAAGGATCTGAATGTCCCACTTATCAAAAATGAAATCAAGAAATACAGTAAAAGATATATTTTTTTTTTTTTTATTAAACAGTATTTTAAATACAATTTGCTTACAGACTACTAGCCAAAATTGACTAACTAGCAGTTTAGTTTGGATGATTTTGTGAAATTTATTTTACATAAAAAACATCCTACTGGTTGAAGCGCCACTTAAGATCATGTGGCTTGAAGCGGTTTAATCTCCTTTGTAGACCTGAAGTGTTTAGAATTAGCGGCATTTCAGGATTAATGTGTTGTATCAGTTTAATTTCATGTCTTTCAGATCTGGTTTGTATCTCTAAAGCTATTGTTTTGATTTTTAGATCTCTGTGGATATCTGCATCTCTGGCATACCATGGAGCTTTAACTATGTTTCGTAGCAATTTGTTTTGGAATCTTTGTATGATTTGAAGCACACTATTCTTCGCACATCCCCAGATTTGGATTCCGTAAATCCAGACTGGTTTCATGATTTGTTTGTAAATCATAAGCTTGTTATGAGTTGAGAGAGTCGATTTTCTACCATTTCTTAGTCCATTGTTCTACTTCCAGCAGGGCAGCTTGTAATTTAGTAGTTGATGTGTCGATGTCCTTGTCAATGGACATGATTACGGTGTCGTCAGCAAACGTACCAACAACACAATTTTCATTGACAGGTATGTCATACGTATACAGCAAGCATAAAATAGGTCCCAGAATGCTACCTTTAGGAACACCAGAGTTTATGGGGATAGATCATCTTGTTTAACTCTAAAAAATCTGCCTAATAAGTAAGATTCTAACATTTCACAATATTGTTTTGGAAGAAGATGATTTAATTTGTGAAGCAAACCTTTATGCCATACGTCATCAAAAGCTTGTGAAACATCTAAGAATACAGCAGAGCATATTTCCTTGTTTTCTAGTGCTATTTCAATCGAATGAGTAATGCGGCGTATTTGCTCAATAGTTGAGTGCTTTTCACGGAAACCGAACTGGTGATTTGGTATTATATTTCTATCATTAATTGTATTTTTAAGCCTTTTGCTGAACAGTTTTTCAAAGAGTTTACCCAATACAGAGAGGAGTGATATTGGTCGGTAAGAACTTGCTTCGCTTGGGCTTTTGCCTGGTTTCAATATCATAATAATTTCTGACACTTTCCAAAGGCTTGGCATATGTTTTAGTTTAAGAGCAGCATTAAATATATTGGTAATTTTGACTACGCCTTGATGAGGCAAATGTTTTAAAAGGCCAGCAACAATGAGATCATATCCTGGACTTGTTTTTCATTTTAAGACGACTTATTTCTTTTTGACTTCTGTTATTGAGAAAACAGGAATCGCATCTTCTTCGTTGTTAAAACTTCTTCGAGGCCTTGGTTATTGCTCATGTTAGAACTAAAAACTGTTGACAAATATTCTGCAAATGCATCAGCTTTCTCTAAATTCGACTTTGCCCAGTTACCATCATTTGTTTTGATAGCGGGAACGTGGCACAAAGACTGTTTTAATTTGCTAGTTGCTTTCCATAGTGAATAATCTGTTTTATTATCATAGGTTAATTCCGATAGATAATGGTTTAAGTTGACATTTTTAATTTTTTCTATTTCTCGTCTTAGGTTCTTAGTAGCATTGTTCAATATGGTTTTATAAAGTGGACATCGAGTTTGCTGCCATTTCTTACGAAGCTTTCTTTTATTTAAAATAAGGTCTCGAATGCTTTCTGGATAGGATATTTGTTTCTCTCCGATTTATTCAAAACAGGTGTACTTCCCCATGCTGATTGCTGCAATAGAGTCGTAAATATTTCTATTTCTCTTTCTAGATCATCAGTATTGTTGATATTAGCCAAGGTGTTGACTTTATCTTTTATTAGGGATTTATAGAGCTTCCAATCAGTATGCTTGTTGGTTAATGGCTGTTTGATTTCTTTTTTTGTATGTCACAGAAAAACGTGAGATAGATTGGTGAGTGGTCTGAACTGAAATCAAAACCACTTTTAATTTCTAAATTTGCCTTAGAGATATTATGTATTATAAAGAAATCTATCAAATCTGGCATCTTGTCTCTATCTGATGGCCAGTAGGTTGGACATCCTGTGGAGATGGTATCACTTCCAGTTTCAACTAAAGCTTTATATAACTCTGTTCCTTTCGTATTTGTAAGTCGTGATCCTCAGTAGATGTTTTTTGAGTTGAAATCACCTCCCATAATGAACTTAAAGTTGTGTTTGTTTATAAGCATTTTATATAGGTCACATTCTATTTTATGTTTTGGTGGACTGTATACTGCTGTAAAGGACACATTTGAATTATTTATATTACATGTAATTGTGGTAGCTTGAAATTCTTCCAAACGTGAAAGATATATGAAAAGATTGGAAACACACCCTAATACACTAGCTCGAAATTTATTAAATAATCGTGGACATCTACGCCTTAGAAGATTGGACACACCAGACTTGGTACAATAAAAGTGTTACAAATGCTCCTGAACATATTTAGTCGCCGAGCCCTTGAAGTTTTGTCTGGCACTGGCTGTATTTAACGTCAATATTTAGTTTTAAGATTTGAATAATTATTGTAAGTTCCCTAAAATTTTGTGAATAACCAATAAATAGAAATGAGAAAAAAAAATTATATATTTGGTTGGTGTAATATATATTTTGAAATGTGATAAAAACAATGAGATCTATAATTTAATTAAATTCAAGCAAAAACTATAATTTTAATATTTTTAATTTGCTTGAAACTTAAAACCGCCATAATTTTTGCACCGCTAAAGATAAATGATTAACGAATAATGAAATATCGGCTAACATATACACATGCGGTAGTTCATGTCACCCAAAAAAATTTTTTTTAAAATATTTTACCTCAAAGTTTAATATTTACTTTTTTGTTTCCAAAAAAACAGGTAATTTTGAGAAATTTCGGAAAAATATTAAAACTTAAAAGAAATTTACTCAGTAAATTATTTTGGAATTTTCAGAAGCCAATTGAGCCAAATGAAATAAAATTGTCTACAAGTTTAACTTTAACCAGTTTAACCGTTTTAAGCTCATTGGAATAATAGAGACCTTATTTTTAAACAATGTTGAAAAAAGTTTATACTTTAATGTTAAAACAATTTTTAATGCAATTGCATTTTCTGAAATGCATTTAGAAGCTATGGAAATACTTTGAGTTTAAATTGAGTTTCAATGTTAAATATATTGAAATCTTTACTATAACTCCCTACATTTAATTTTAATTATACTTTGGAAAAATGTTTCACTTTGTGATTAATTTTCTCAAAAATTATTCGAATTCAATTGGTTTCGAGCTAAAATTGTTCTAAATTGTTTTAAAACAATAAACTTTGAATTCGCTTGGCGGAATTTTTTCTTTAAGCCAGATTAGATTAATTGGAAATTGTTTCATAACTTAATTTAGCCGGGGAAAACAATGCAATTTGCAACATTTTTAATTTTTCTACTTCGATGATGCACTTGACTAAAGAAAAATTATAATACCGATATTGAACTGATCCGAAAATAATTTCCCATCCTATTAAATTAGTGCTAAAACGCAAACTAGTGCGAATTTTGAATAAAAGCTGAAACAAGTATTTACTTAGATCGACTAAAGATTGAAATATTTTCATTTAACGTTTAAATCACAAAAATCTCCATACAAAAAGCTTAAAAATCATGTTTTTACAATATATATCTTAAAAGAGGATGTTTATAGACATGCTTTGACATGTTTTATATACCGTTGGATTCTCCTTAAAAAAACGTTCATATGCTACTAATATTGTATCGTTGGTTTTGTGTGCAAACGTGCCAATTTCACTTTTGAAGGAAATCGAGATTTTCTTACTTGTTTTTACACAGTGCCAAGAAAATGTGCTAAGTCCGAAAAGAATAAGAAAAGTCCAGTTGAAAATAACATATTGTGCGTTTCAATCAATTTGTTCAATATAATAGAATGCGGTTTTTAATTCCTTGTCCACTGGAAAACGCCTAAGACTCAAATAAAAGATACCAACAAATACAACCATTATAATACTTAAAAAAAATGCATCCGCGGCTGATTTTGTTCATTTCTTTTGTATATTAGACCTCAAACAAAGGCACCCAAACAAAATGTATGATCATAAAAATTGTGTATTTTAAAAAAATAAAATGTCTAGAATTGGTATTGACAATAACATACTTGAGGTGCGCTGAATCCGAATTTTAGAATTTCTTCTACACATTAGGTTTTCGAGATATCTTAACAAAAATTTAGAAAAACCCGGTTTTTTGCTATATTCGGAACGTTATAATATCAGGTTTTATAACTTTTTCACAATATTTGTTATATCATCTGAAAATTCTCCGTATTGCATTCAAAGCTCAGGTTTATCATTTTCAATATCGTATCAGGTTTTTGAGACATTTTATCATAAAGATATCCACAATATAAAAGCCATTCAAAGGGCTTTAATTATCGACTGTCACCTCTAAGCAGTAAGCATTGGGCAATTCCAAAAAAACATCATGTTTTTAATAATTTTCATGGTGCTTATTATAAAAAAATCATGAATTTTACAGCAATTTTGACAAACAATTACCAAAAAACTGTCAGTACAAAAATCGCTCAATTCGATACTATTTTCAGATTCTTTACCCTTTTTTACCTAAAATATACTTAAAGTGGATCTAGAGGGAGCCACAAATCATGGATCATAAAAAAAGTTTCAAATCCTAAGTATTACGCGCACCGGTTTTTGGGGCCTGAGTCTACCGGCCCCCTTAACCAAAGATATAAAAAAATTTTATTTTTAATTCCAGAGAGGGTCATATTTTATTTTTTGAGAACCGCCCGACTAAATGCACCTTTCCCAAAATAACTGAAGGAAAATATAACTTGCTATTTTTAAAATCAACTTTACCTGAAGACCACCATAAATTTTGAAATTATTTACCTCACGCTAATTTCATAAAAAAAAATCATTAAATCAATGAAAGTAAGTAGAATTTTTTTAAATAAAAATTTTTACTTGTAATGTAAATAAAAAATGTGTATAAAATGTTGATGTAAAATGACTACAACATTCTTAAAAATATGTCTTATGAGACGCATTTGAAGTAAAATTTGTTTGTGCAGCACAACCAACAAATTTGATCAGTGCAACCATATGTGGGCGTTTTGGTGTAATGGTCAGCGCGTAGGACTGCTACACAGATGGTATCTGGTTTGATACCCGGCGACGACAACATCAAATTAGGAAAAAGTAATATGTTAGTGCTTTCTATCTCATGTGAATCGCAGAGATCCCCTTCGGTGTTTCCATAGTACTTAACTCCTTCGAAGTAAAACAATGATACAGGTATACACTAATATAATTTTCTGTCATAGTATTAATGAATCGATTTCATATAAATGGATTCATTGATTTAATGAATAATTTCATTAACTGCGTGAAAATCCATTAATAGTCAATTTTTTTATTACATTTATTATAATTTTTTTCATAATTTCATAAAAAAAAATCGTTAAATCAATAAAAATTTATCGAATTTTTTTCAATAAAAATTTGAACTTGTAATTTGTAACAAATTTTGTAACAAAATTTCATACACCTTATGAAATTTTCATTGGGTCAATGAAACATTTTATTAAAATTGATTTAATGAAACATGTTTCATTGATTAAATGAAACATTTCATTGTTTAAATGAAACAAATTTCTATCAGTGTGTGTTGGGTTATTATTAATTTCAAAACAACAATAATTTAAAAAAAATTAAAATACATTTTGACAATAAAACTGCATTAAAAACATGTGGAAAGCAAATGTGCTATGTCCACATTAAATTGACAAAATCGTAAAGACCAAATGTGCTAAGTCCCAAAATATTCTATAATTCTGCAACAGCTTCTCATAGAAATAGTACGATTACTGATATTGAAAGAGGACGAACAAAAGAGCCCTTACAGATTTAAAAAGTATTCAAAATGAAAAAAGTTAGAAAGTTTTTTGTCGTTCCTGAAAATTAAAAAAAAAAAAAAATGGATGTATCATTTCGTACAGTAACCCAACATTGTATGTTGTATTTAACTAAAGTAAAAACATCTTTAAAAAACTTTAAAAAAGGCTTTTTTTGTAGACGGTCCAGCTAACGGGATCCAACTGCTAAACACGAAATATTTTGGGAACCATCAGTAAACACACCAAGGCACATTTTGAAGGGTGGACAAAAAACATTATTTTTAATTATTATTTGATTCGGTCTAGTGTTCAAGACTCATTTAGAAATTTGTAGCACAACAGCTTCAATATGTAACCATTGCTTATTTTGTTTAAATTCCCAAAAACGAATTTTACCCAGGGATGGCAGGCATACCGCTAAAATACAGTTCTCGATTAAAAACCCTTTCAAGTGACTATAGTTATCCCTAAAATACAGTTACCGAAATCATTGAAATACTGTTGTCCTTGAAATACCGTTACCGATATAACTAAAATATCAATACCCTTAAAATACAGTTACAGAAATGCTTGAAATAGCGTTATCCTTAAAAAAGCGCTGACAAAATAATATGACAAAATCAGCAAAAATATTCGCTGTAAATAGATATATATTTTGCCAAATCTTGATCATAAACTAAATAGTCATTGGAATTCCGGCAAATAACGTTATCCTAAAAACGCCGTTACCGAAAGAACTGAACAACCTTTAACCCTAAAATAACATTACCGAAATAAACGAAAATAGAGTTACCGCTAAAATAACGATACCGAAATAAGTAAAATACCGTTGACGCTAAAAATCCGTTACTGAAAAGCTGAAATATCGTTACCCCTAAAATACCGTTACCGATATAAACGAAAAATAAAATGTAAAATAAAATTTATGCCAGATGCCGAGATGGTAAATAATGATAATACAAATTTTAAAATAGAACAATTGTTCGTAGAGATTTTTAGCAAAACCAAAAAGCTTTTACTGGGTGCAATTTATAGGCCAAACAAGAGAATCAAAATGGATGATTGGTTAACTAAATTAACAACTATAACAATGGGATACTCCGATGTGATAATTGTTGGTGATTTTAACAACAATATATTGGTAGATAAAGATCTAATGGACAGTATGATTTCTATAGGATTGCATCTTGTAAATTTCTCGACACCTACCCATTTTACAAAAACTACCAACATACTTCTAGATCTTTGTTTTGTTAATAAAATGTCTAGTTTATTGTTCTTTGATCAGATTTCAGCGTCATTATTCTCTAAGCAAGATCTTATCTTTGTAGTATATGACTTTCACATTGATGAACAGAATCAGAAAGTAATAACTTACAGAGATTTTAGAAACATTGATTATCAGTCACTGGAAACTGAACTCTCAGCGATTCCATGGAACGAAATTTTTTATAAGCCTAGTGTAGATGAACAAATCATATTTTTGCACCATTATATAGAATTCCTTTATAACAAATTTATCATAATTAAGGAAAAACGGATACGATGTGAACAGCCCTGGTTTTCTAGTCAAATCAAGTCGCTTATTGAGGAAAGGAATAACGCTTATAAAAGGTGAAAAAGATTTAAAACTAATGAACTTCATGACATTTTGAAGTTATTAAGAAGAAAAGTAATTTGAAAATCAAAATTGCAAAGTCAAAATTCTATGAAGATAAATTTAAATCTGCTGTTTGCTCGAAAAAGAAATGGAAAGATATTAAAAATATGGGAATTGTGAGTAACAATAATAATGTTATTAAACATCATCGATGTTAATCAATTAAACCATACGTTTGTTAACATTTCTATGCCTGATGCCGATATTAAACATTACATCGATCTTTTTACAAATAATAACAATGCAAACAATATCAATCATATACGTAATTATACATACATACAACAATTCTTTCATCAATAATGTTTTTTCTGAGAACAACAACCACAACATTCATTTTGAATTTATACACTTTACTCAGGAAGATGTTTTAGAAGCTTTTCTAAGCATTAAATAAAACTCCATAGGACATGATGGAATTCATCCTAAATTTATAAAACTGATTCTCACGTCACATGTTACATGTGACACATATATTTAATACAATCATAACAACCTCTGAATTCCCTACTATGTGGAAACACGCCAAAATTATACCAATACCGAAATCAGATAAAGATTATTGTCCAATTGCAATTCTACCTTATTTATCAAAAGTTTTTGAACGTCTGGTGTACGCACAGACGAGCAGCTACCTTTACTGCAATTCCTTACTCACTGATAGGCAATCCGGTTTCAAACCTAAACACAGTTGAATTACTACTTTGAGTGATGTATCTGAGGATATAAGAACTGAAATGGATAACAGGAAAATAACTTTCCTTGTCTTACTGGATCATTCGAAGGCGTTTGACACAGTAGATCATTCAATTCTTTGCCTTGAACTTAAATATTTGTGCAATTTCTCACCAACAGCTGTGAAATTAATAGCATCGTACTTATATGGCAGATCGCAATCGGTTTACCATGGATCTGAAATGTCAAGCAGATACACAGTTGCGAGAGGTGTATCACAGGGTTCGATTATTGGTCCGTTATTGTATGATATATACTCTAACGACTTACCATCTCAACTTCAACACTGTAGTGTCCAAATGTATGCTGTCGACATACAGCTCTACATCAGCTGTGAGCCCACTGAGGTCACAAATTGCATTAATAAATTAAATCAAGATTTAACAAGAATTACTAAGTGGACATCTACTAATGGTCTCTGTTTGAACTCCAAAAAATCCAAAGCTATGATTATTGGCAATAATAACCTAGTTCCACCTTTTCTACCACCAATATATATTAGTGATTCTGCAGTTGAAATAGTCGGTACAGCCAGAAACCTAGGGATTGTCTTCAATAAACATCTTGATTGGTCTGATCATGTTAACGCTATATGTGGTAAAACATTTGCCATGTTGCGAACTTTTTTCAAACTGTTAGCAAAAAAAAACTAAATGTTACATATAACAACATTGCCAGATATGTTTTTGGACTCAAACACTTCACCAGAATTTCACGTTACTCGAAGAAGATATATAACTTATCTTTTGATAACTTATTAAAATGCCGTTCTCTAATCTTCCTTCATAAAATAATGTATACAGAACAACCTGACTATTTACATAGAAGAATTAACTTTTTTACATCAA